>JAJHUR010089415.1:0-16432 GCA_027495735.1 Lutjanus campechanus
GCCCAGACCACCTCCAAATGTGGTCTGAGTGATCAGATCTCAAATGCATCTTGGGTGTGTTCACACCTGTACTCAGAGCTGTCCTCTTGTGATTGGATCTCCCAGGATGCTTTAAATACCAGGTGTGAAGTGAGCTCAATATGACACGTCTGCCATATTTGCGCTATACCCGTTCTTTTTCAATCAGAGCAAGCACTTCTACTTCTGCAACAGTGCATAGAGAGATGTTATCGTGATGTAGAGGTAGTGATTTGCTGAATGCGTTGCTTTGTAAGAAGACACAGGTATTGTTATGGATGACACATGCTTTTCATTATCGTCATCAGGAGCAGGTGAAGCAGAGGGACCAGAGCCTGAGGAAGCAGGAGCAGGAGATGGACAGTCTCAGCTTCAGGAACCAACAGCTGGCCAAGAGGGTGGAGCTGCTGCAAGAGGAGCTCGCTACCAGTGAAGCCAAAAGCAAAAAGGGGAAGGTGATCATGAGGGTTGATCAAGGGAGGGGCCGCACAGCTGGGTAGAGGGAACAGGATGTCTTGTCTATTATTTGTCATAGAATAGAATAGAATAGAATAGAAATACTTTATTAATCCCCAAGGGGAAATTCATTATAACATTAGTTATAATGAAACATTAAACATTATATTCATTAGAACATTAGTTTTAAAAGTGATGGTGAAATTTGTAAACTCAATAATGATTATGATTAAACACTGATGTTTGCAGAACCAAAAAATCCTCATTAACAGCCCCTCTTTTATCTCGCCCTCCTCCAGAATAAAGGAGACTCTCCTTCACAGCATGGCATGGAGACCCAGAGCGTTTTTGACGAGGACCTGCAGAAAAAGATTGAAGAAAATGAGCGACTTCATATCCAAGTAAGCAGCCATGACCTGTTGATACTGGTCTGTCACTGTTGTATGTACAGTTAATGTACCGGGCAGGCCGTGAATGTGATGGCTCTGTTTTCTGCTCATTAGTTCTACGAAGCAGACGAGCAGCACAGGAGGCAGGAGGCCGAGCTGAGGGCACGATTACAGGAGCTGGAGAAAGACTCCGAGCAGCACCAGGCTGTCGTGGACGGACTCACCACTAAGTACATGGAAACAATCGAGCGGCTGCAGAGTGACAAAGCGCGTTTAGAGGTGAGGAAAAACATCAGGTGGAAAATGGAGTGCATTATGTAATTTTTTGAGTTTAATAAAGTTAAAATGTGTGTCTTTTTCCTTTCTTTTTTGAAAGGTCAAAGCACAGACACTGGAGAGGGAAGCAAAAGAGTGCAGAATGCGAACAGAAGAATGGTAAGTCCTCTTTTTTTATGCACAGTGGATTATAATTCAATCAACCAATGTGATGTCTGTAGGTCAGGCACTCTGGAAGCAGCTGATCTCTGTGTTAGTCAAACTCTCCGCTTCCATCACAGTTGGTTAATTTTGAGACCTGGATTGTATTGATACCAACACAAAAACAGAGCCTGCATCCTCCTGCACGATCTGCAGGCGCCACCCCTCACCTAAACCATACAGAATATTTCCAACGTGTGAACACGTCCCTCCTGACCTGTTTCTCAGGGTGCAGCTCAGAGTGCATTTGTTAAAACTGTTTTACACGCTTGCTGTCTAGACAGGACATTAAACAGATGACATAAAGTAGTTTATCCCCCACCACCTTGAAATAAACAAAAAAAAATTCTTTATTTTATGTTGTGAATTCTTCACATTCAGACGCCTTTATTTTGAAATTACACCCTTGTTTCTGCTTCCTTGTCTTTCCGCTCATCATACTGCTGTTTTCTTGACAGTGCTACAGTCCAGAAGTCACTGGTGATGTGCTGTCAGGTTCATGCAGCACCATAACTCAATTTTCTCTCTCTGTTTCATGATGTAGCTCTGTCTTGTCGATGTTAAGTGTATTTATTGAACTGCTTTAATGTTGGTAAGGACTCGTTTCAGCAAGTTATGAAGTTAGCCTCACCTAGTGATAATCCTAACTTCGCATTTAACGCACAATTAACATGGTTACTGCAGCAGTATTCACACAGTCACACAGAGTCTGCTGATCTCATTTTACAGTCCTTAAATGCTTTTAATTAACGGTTGCTATCAGTAACACATCACAGATCTGCAGTAAAGAGCTGAAATTCAACTGATGACTGGAGCCATGTAATGGTCAATTTTCCACATAGTAAACAGGGACTGACAGCAGAGGGCTGTGAATGAGGAAGGGTTTAACTGATTGAGCTGTACATGCAAATGTTGAATTAATAGTATCTTTTGCTTTACATTGTGTAAGTTTGATTGATATTGCAACTGGAATTGTCGCGAAGCAGATAAACACATGAATGCAGCGCGTAGTGAACGCATAGGGAAATAGGAGGGAATTAATCTTCATACTTTAGAAATGAGATTACAAAGATGTATGAATCCAGTTTGTGATTTTGTTTAAGATCCGTTGTGCAGCAGAGATCAGGATTATGTTTTGGACTCTTACTTTCATCACTCTCTAACTCCATGTAGACAGTTTGAAACTGAAACACCTTTTGACATAAGCTTTATATTTTTGTTGTCTGTTTACCAAGTAAAATGCACCATTTCATGTGTTAAAGTCTTTGTTTTTCTCTCTCTGTCTGCAGTCAGCAGCAGTTGAGGCGGTGTCAGTCAGAGCTGAACAGACAGGTGAAACAGAGCAGCAGTGTTATCCAGGAGAAAGTGCCCTTCAATGACACCAGTGAGTATCTGCCACCACAGAGCAGACATCTCTTTGAGAACATTTATGCCTTTGTCACAGATACCATAACAACCCTCTGCCCTGGAGTAAATAGTGTAACGCTACACCAGACTGTAATATTGCACTCGAGGAGGCAGGAGGCTAAAGCATTTAAGTTATGTTTGTCGAGTAAATAAAGTTCAGAGCGGCGAGGTTCTGCTCTGCTTTAACTGATTTTCTCTCCTGCCCTGCAGAATTTAGTGACTACAACAGCCTAAATGTGCCCCCACACAATCGAAGGCACCAGGTGAGTGAAAAAAACAAACTCAGTTTTTTAATGAGTTCATCATGCACGTGCATTTCATTGGACTAAAGAGAACGCTTGTGTCATTTAGTGCTACCGCTTTTTAATGCCTTAAAAAATCTAAATAATTTATAAATATGCTGTAATAAGTTGCTGATTTATTTTCTTGTAATTGACTTAAATTGACTAATCAGTTAACCATGAGGCAAACATGCACACCGTATGTCACAGATTAGTTATTCTTCTTCCTTGTATTATTAGTGGTATTATTGCAGGTTACTTTAGTGGGACAAATATAATAATAGACAAACTGAAAACAGCTATTCAATTCAAATACAGTGTTTGTAATGAAAGCTTCAGTGAAGATATGAGATTAAAACTGAGTTGCAAAGTTAGTAAACTGAGACACACAATAAAGGACACATTACATTTAACAACTAGACATGAGTGCAGGTCTGTTGCTGAATGAACCAGGATTTGGTAACTCTCTTAAAAGTGATGACGCTTGCAGAAAATTGATCGGGTTGCAGGTTCTAGGACTTTGCTCTTTTCACAGAAAGGAGCTAAACATTGCTGAAACATTGTGTGCTTTGTGTTTTCTCTCTGCGGTTGTAGCTTAAAGCCCGGGACGTGGCAGGTCAGGCCCTCAGCTTCATTCAGGACCTCGTCGCTGCTCTGCTGAACTTCCATTCCTACACAGAACAGAGAGTGCACATCTATCCCCGGGACTCCTCCATCGAGCCCATCTCCCCTCTGAACCAGAAGGTGAAAAGTCAAACAGAAGAATTACAGACTGCCTCTTATATCACACATGTACAAAAACCCGAACTATACAAGACAGTAGGTGGTTTTACATATAAATGTTTGCTATTCAAACTTAAAAGCATCATTCCTCTCTTTACCAGTTCTCTCAATATCTTCATGAGAATGCAGCCTATGTGCGCCCCCTGGAGGACAGCTTTCTGCAGTTACACCAAAGCATCACAGAGGACACTGTCACAGTACTGGTGAGTGGTTTGTTTGGACAGGGACATCAGGCCTCATTCACTAATGTGTGTAAACATAGACTAAAAATAATTCCTTTGACAGCGGTAACTGAGGTGGTACATGTCACATCCCCTTACATTCAGACTCTGTCTCATGTACAAAATAAAAAAGACAGAAATGGTTTGATGTTAAAGTTGATGCGGGGGGGAAAAAGAATAACAGACCAAAAAAAAAAAAGGAAACAGGTGGAGAACAAGGACCAGTTGATCTGTCAGCCCAAGATGAGCGTCTCACTGCAATTACTGCACAAGCATCCATGAGTGGGATAAGAAATGAGGATGGAAGTGATGACATGCAACAAGGACCTTCATCCAGAGCAATTTCCTGTGTGTCTTTTTTAATAATTAATATTCAGCACAATGCAATCAGAATAATATGTACATTTTTGCTTCAATGAAATATCAATGCATTAGTTAATTATGGTGGAATTAATAATAATATAATAATAATAATGTCTTTTTGTAGCACTTAGTCTTATCCTTTATGTAATCTTATCTTATCCTTGATACCTGCTTCTAATCAGTCATTTATTGTCGGTTTTTTTTCTTGAATTGAAGGAGACTGTGGTCAAGCTGAAGAGCTTCGCTGACAATTTCTCCTCATACACCCACTTTCTGCAAAAGATTCTTCCCTATCAGCTGAAAAGGTCAGTGCTGTGTGTGTGTGTGAGAGAGAGATAGAGAAATTGAGTGGAGGAGACTGAATTGATGGCTATCTTCTCCTTTCAGCCTGGAAGAAGAGTGCGAGGCACCTCTTTGTACTGCCGCCCTCACTGCGAAAAACCAGGAGTTGCAGAGTGACATGAAGAGAGTAACTTCTGTGTTTGAGAAACTGCAGAGCTACATCAACATTTTGGCCTTACCCAGTAAGTTAAGACAGGCAGAAATTCACACTATATGTTACAGTTTAGTTCTTACATTTGAATTGTTTCGGAGACAAGCCTAAAAATTCTGTCTATTATTTTATTTAAGTTGCAGTAAATTCTGTTTTTCAGTGATGACCAGGCCAAGAAAGCAGCAGAGTTACACATTGAGTGCATGCTGATCCAATAAAATAAATAAATATACAAGATAGGACATGACAAAGTGTTTCAGAATAAACTACTAATATCTGTGAAGGAGAAGAGATCAAATGCATACATGTATTATAGCAAGAGCATTTTGTAATAAAAACTTTAGTTAGCAATTATGATGAATGTAAGAATTTGTAGGCTGAAGTTGCATGTTTTTATGGACAGAAAAGGTGCTGTCAGGCGATATAAACATGTGTACTGTGTCTCAGGTGTTCGTCAGGATGCCATGCCACAGAGCAGCACCTCAGCTGTCTTCACCCAGCTGGCCGCCTGCCTACACAGTCTTCACGATGCCATTAAAGGTGAGCAGCACCGTGAGCCTTTTTTAAAAAATTTTTATTTGACCCGGGGCCGTTCACAACCAGCGTGACGCAGCACAACGATTCCCTCTAGTACCCACCTAGCTGCCGCTGCCATTCATAAAAGCCAGACTCTGTCTGTTTTCGCAACAGTACCCACAAGCTCAGATTTTGAAGAGTAAATATCCAGAGGCTTCACTGTAGTGTCTGTCACACTGCAACATCAAATGGAAGCATGATTTAGTGCTCTCTGGCAGAGAAGAGTCACTTGTGTGCGACTGGCACATTGAGCTGAGTGGAAATGTGTTTATATGATGAGTATTGTTCTCTGTTTGTCTTGGTGACTGTAGGCATAGCAGGGCTGAACAATAAGGATTTCCCGCTCGGCCGGGGCAGCAGAACTGTAGCAACACACTTGCTCGATCAAGCAAGTGGTAAAAAACTAAGTAATTTTTTATGCCAAAATGGCAGAAAATGCTGTTTTCAGCATTTTAAATAAGGAGATTTCCTGCTTTTCCCAATATATTATCATATTAAACGGAATATATATTGACATTTAAAGACATCACTTTGGACTTTAAGAAACTGGGACGGACATTTTTCACTATTTTCTGATATTTTATTGACGTTGCAGTCCTCGATTAAACATGAGAATTGACTTTAGTCTTTATTGTTATTCAATAACCACTAATAAATAAAATAGTTTGCAAAGGGGCAAGTAAAAATTGACTTCTGGCAAATAGATGTCTGACCCACATGCCTGACTGGGCAAGTGGAAAAAATCATTAAGGCTGAACCCTGGCCAGTGATTGTGGTCAAATGTGCACTAAAGGACCTGCACTTTATCAATCTGGAGGTCGGCCATGTTGGACGAACTGAACATAAACAACACAACCATTTTAGTCAACCAGATATTAGCTTGCTCATTAATATATTGTTTGAAGAGGGGTGTTTTAATTGTTCATATGTTTATGCCAGATCAGCATTTTGACCCAGAAAGATTTACTAGTCGACCAGTGATTTTCAAAGTGGGGTTCCTGGCCCCCCTGGCGGGCTTCCAGGGGTTACCAGGGGGGCCTGAGCAAAATGCATCACACAACATATCAAAATCGTGTTCGCTGTGCCCATTTTTCTAATTTCCTGTCAGTCAAAAGATCATTCATCACATCATTAACTGTCAGTGTTGACCTGCGCTGCCACCTGCCACAAAGCTGTTCTGCTCCTGACGTTTAGTGCTAAATCACAAAAATGGACGTGTTTTTGAAAAGGAAAGGACCTGACGAACAGACCAGCAGCCCAGCTGACAAAAGCTCAGCTGCAAAACATGGCAAACAAACAAGGTCATTGTTGCCAGATGTACGGTAATTATTGTATTTGTACCATAATTTTAACAACTGTAAGACACATGATCAGTAATTACCCCCCAAAAAAGGCAGAAAGTACAACAATTTTGCTATTTCAATAAATCCACAACGGAAGCTTGTTTGTGATTCGAGAGCAACCGCCGCTGATCGCTGCATCACATCAGCACCACACTGATCAAGCAGCTGGTAAAGCAGTGACAATCTGGGGCTTTTGTTTTGACGGATTAGAGTGGAAGGAGTGATTGTGTAATGGGCTGTGATTGACTCTGTGTGAAGCGATACACAGATGCCATCTTGTTTGACAACAGAGCCTTTGAGTCTTAAGGTACACATGACATAATTTTCCCGTTCAGTGTAGTATCCTGACCTCTTCCCAGGTCGTTTCAGTATTCAAATATGATCATTTTAATATTGCTGGATTTTCCATCTGGAAACACTGAACGAGGTGGTTCACTGTGTCAAGTCATTTCTAGCCAAATGAGCCAACTTGCACAGATCTTTACCACCTTTTAACTTTTTCACAAAGTGTAATGCTCTTTACTGCCGACCAAGTCCTGCTCTTAAGCTTTAGCAGCTTCCACACATTTTACTGAACTTTTCTGTGGTTAAAACCTCCTAAAATCATCTTAAATTAATTATTCAGGATCTAATCACTTCTGTTGTTTACATCCCAGTTCCTCCAACATGACCAGACATCCTGGTTACTGACCAAACTGTGTATATATGTAATTCACCAATCTCAACAACTGTTCATCTGATCTACTTCAAACATGGCAGGTGTATTGTTGGGGAAGTGCAGTGTTAAATATGAGGCAATTAAGACACGTGACACATTCAATGTTAATGAACTTTGAATAAACAGGTGAACAGCGCTCTGTGCAGCAGCGAGGGCTGGGTCTCATTGATGTAACTGATTACAAGAGCGACACATCACAGACATGGCAGCCATGGCCCAGCCAACGCACAATTCTTCCAGTTAACAACAAGGCTGCAGCTAAAAACCTTGCACTTGATCATCTGAAGTGTTTTAGAGTTTTGTGTTTCAGACACAATGTGGTGCTCTGTAAGCTTTCCAAATTGGAAATGGCTCATCACAGCAGTGCAACTGCTCTGCACGAGCCCTTGAAGCAGCCGAGTATGAAGACAGCAAGACAGCAGCGTCCTATTTACTCTTTGTCAACACCCAAGCATGAAATATTAGGATTATCAGCATGTGGAATGTGTTTCTGGTAGTAGTAGTCACTTAAAATTGATTTTCTAAATGTTTCTTCATTACCCCCGTGTTAAAAGTAATTTCTGCACCACTGCTGTTATTGTAGTGGTTTTCAAACCGTAGGGCGAGCCCAGAGCCCCACCTGTGCAGAGATTTATGTTGTGCTGAGCTTTATTTCACTAAAATTCAACTTTCATCAGATCATTTCTATTAGTTTTTTATTAGCGGCTTCACATATTGTTGTTAATGATTGACAAAAAAATGTGGGATGTGAAGTATGTGCTTTTTGTTAGGCTTCTGAAGTGGGCATGCCAGAAAAAAAAATTGAAAACCCTTGTGTTCAGGGTTCTTTCAAGTGCTGGAAATCCTTGAAAATGCTTGAATTTTAATGTGGTGTTTTCAAGGTTTGATGAGTGCTTGGATGTTGGACAAAGTGTGGAAACGGCTTGAAATTATAATGGCTTACTTTCATAATAAAACACTGTCTGACTGAATAGTTTGCTTTTTTGAGAGCCTAATTTAGTAAAGAAATCAGAAAACATTCAGACTTAATGAGCTGAAATCAAAGATGAAAGAAGAAACAATGATTCAAACTCATTACATCAGATTTAAATGTTTTCAGTCATTTACCGCAGCCGTAAGGTCCTAGAAAACCTTGAAAATTCAGCTTGAAAATGCTCGAAAAGTGCTTGAATTTGACTTTGATAAAGGTGTAGGAACTCTGGGTGTTAAGGCCACGTTAAACCGTGTGGTATCTAACGTTGCTGGTCAGCCGTTTTTATATTTTCTGTCTACTTTTACTGCCATGTATGAGAGAGAATATGGTCGCCTTTTGATCTCAAAAGATGATAAAAATTTCACATGTTGCTGTTGAAGCTGAAGACTCAAAGCCAATAGATGCTATAAACACCTCTCTTGCTGTTTCTTTCTCCCTTTTTGTGTGTCCAGAGATGTCAAAGCACTACAACCAGAAGGCTAGCTTGGAGCAGGAGCTCCCCACCGTCACCCAGAAGCTCTGCACCACCTCAGAGTGCTTGCTGGGATCTTTGGGCTCTCTGACCAGCAGCACCGGCAAGGTACGGCCAACAGGGGGCAGGCAGCAGCCAGGTTTCTACTGTATTCCTATAGTATATGTTCAAACAACATGTGTTATATGTTATCTGTAATGCATAAGAGCTTAATTGTGAGTAGCAGTGAGTTTTCACTGCAACTGGATGATGTTGGTAATTTGCCACTAATGTGATAACACAGAGCGACGGGACTCAGGTGGGCAGCGGTTAAATGTTCAAAGATACTGTCCAAATCACAGTTTGTACAGCTGCTCCCCAGTCAGAGCGGAGCGATAAGTGATTTCTCTTTGTGAATCAAGCGATCCGTTGGCTGAGATATGTCGGCTGATGGGAGCCACAGTCCGGTGGGTTGCAGCGCTGAATAACACGCTGGCACACGATGTGTGGAGTGAGCTGAGTTCTGGGTGTGATCATCTCTGCAGGCAAAAAGCTCATTTTCTCAGACGTTTCTCATCCTGGACGCCCTCTCACTGATGTAAACACACCAGTTAATCTGAGGCTAAACAGAACGCTGGGAATCTGCATCAAGGAGTGCAGATTTTAATTAGCATTTCTTTAGCTAAGGAGGCTGCAGAGATCAGTCTTGTGTGAATGATATGAGACAGCATGTCCATGTTTTGTTGCAGATCGCCACTTTCTTCAGCAACAACTTGGACTTCTTCACGTCATCAGGCTACAGCCCACGAGGCAGCACAGTGGCCCTCAACCCTTTGCAAGCAGAGAGCATGTTGGCCAACAAAAAGAAAGCAGCTGCTTACATCCAGGCTATCACAAAGGTTAGTATAAATTAAATACAGGCTCGAAATCAACTTTTTCCCCCATTGTTCCGCAACCTGTTGAAGTTCTCCCATCATTTCACTGACTCACTCATGAAGTTCTTTTAGTTATTCCCTGCACTTACAGTACCAGTCAAAAGTTAAGACAGATTTTCTCATTCAATGTTTTTTTCTTTATTATTATTATTTTTCTACACTCTAGATTTATAGAAGAAAAAACATTGAATGAGAAGGTGTGTCCAAACTTTTGACTGGTGCTGCATATGTGCATCAATGCAAAAATACAGCAAAGGAAACCTGACGTGCCCATTTTGAATGTATCTTGTAATAAACACCTTTTATTTTATTTTAAACACCATGACAGTAGGGCTAGGCAATACATCTAAATTATATCAATATTGTGACATGAGACGAGATACGTCATATTGTGATGTAGCTTAAGTGTTGTCTTTTCCTGATTTTAAAGGCTGCATCAGAGTGCAGTAATGTAATCTTTGAATTTATGATATAACTTAAATTGTATCCAAATCACTGATGATTAATTATTTGTGTGATATGACATGAACATCAGCAAATCAGCGAATTTCATTTTCACTGATAAGTTTCTCTACTGTCCCAGAATTGTCCCAGCCACCATATCTTTTTGTCCCAGGTGCTATTTTTATTGTCCCCAGGACAGTGTCACATCCTTGATTTCGAGCGCTGATGGTTATTCCTAGGACCTGGCTCGCGCAGCGGCCGTCCTCTGCAGTTTAACTCATAAAACATCTGAACATTTTGCCCATTGAGATTAGAAAGACTACATCTTTTAAATCGCTTCTTAAAACATTCTTCTATAATGAATATTTCATATGTTTCATCTGGTTTTATGTCTCCGCTTTTGCTATTTTATGTTTTTGTCATTCCCCCTTATGTTTTATGATTTAATTTCTTGTTTTTACTCTGCTTTTGTTCTTTGTTTTTTTTTTCTTTTCCATGGAAAGTATACTTTGTTACAGGGTTCTTAAGGGTGCTGGAAATCCTTGAAAATGCTTTTTTTAATGCAATGTTTTCAGGCTCTGAAAAGTGCTTGGGTTTTGGATAAAGTGCTTGAAACTGTTTGAAATTGCAATTACTTTCATAGTAAATCCCTATCTGAATATTTCTCCTTGTAGATAAGAAATAGAATAAGTCAGGGAGCCTAATTGCATTTTGCGCAAAATGAAGGTGACTTGCCACTACGGCTGCACAGGCTTTGTTTTTTTTTTATGCGTGCGTGGGAGGCTAACAGATGACAGCTTGCCGGGAGGTTGCTGTTTCAGTGATTGTCGGCTTCAAAACAAAACAAAATAAAGAAAAAAACGGAAAGAATTTCATTGAAATTTCTTTGTCTAGTAATTGTGTGAGTAATTTGTTTTATATTGGCTCACTCACATTATGTACTGCAGGATGTCAAGTCTACTCACAGACAGGTGACACATTTTGAAACGTGAAACTTTGTTGTTTTTCCCTTTAATTTGTTACCCATCTGTAGGATTCTGGCACAGAACACAATTTTGGTTGTTTATATAACAATAACATCTGATGTAGTGAAGAAATTAATATGGCCTCATCATTCTGAGTGACAGACTATATATTAAGTGTGTATAAACATGTCATTTACCACAGCTGTGAGTTACTTTAAAAGCTTGAAAATGCAGAGTGGAAATGCTTGGAAAGGTGCTTGAATTTGACAGTGAAAAGATGTAGGAGCCCTTAATGTTGAGAACAGCCCAATAGAAAACAAGTTCATTATAAATATTTTATGCATGTTTTTCTCTTTTGTTTTAATTTGATAAATGACCTGTCTCTCGCTATACTTGTTGTTTTGTTTCTCCATTCAGCCGAGGCCACAGTCTGTCCCGTACAGAGACGCCCTGTCAAACCGTCGTATACTCACCAGCTCCACTGAGAGCAGAGAAGGTCTCACCCAGCAGGTATGAAACTCAACTCAATAACTCTTCCCATAAACCATTTCTGTTTTGTTTGTTTTTTTTGTTTTTTTACAATCGATTAACTTCAAGATTTTGCTAATCATTTTTTTTAAAGAGGTCGCATCTGGCCAAGAGCAACACCACGTATGAGTCAGTGTGTCAGCCAGCTTTGGCTGCGCTAAACGCAGGAGCATAATAACACAGAGATAAAGACAAAAATGTTTCCACATGTTTATTGTGGCTTTGTGTTCTTTGGGTCACATGATGGTTAAAGAACAAAATGAAAATCTGGAAACAGCAGAACAACAGAGTGGTTTCTGAGAAAATAGGAGGATATGGCAAAGTTGGTTATAAAGTACGGGAATTATTTAACAAATGCAGAAACCTCAGTTTCAGAATGATGCAACACAGTCATATGATATTTTGGATGAGATGCAAACAGTCATTCTTTAGGGACAGGGTGTGAAAAGCTTGGCCAGTGAGCTTGTGTATATCCTGTCCTAAGCAAGTGTTTTCTTTTTTAAATTTCCTTTGGCCCATATCAGCATTCTTAAATTTGCTCCAAGTTTGTTCTTTTAAGTACAAAGGTCATACGACGATACTCCGTACAGCTATAGAGCAGAGTTTTCCCTGCCTGTCTAAGGGCGTTTTCACATCTACCTCGTTTGGTCTGATTAAAATGGACCGTGGTCCGTTTGCTTGTTTAGCGTGCTTAGTTTCAGCGGGTGTGAAAGCTGTCAGCGGAACCCTGGTGCAGACCAAACAACCGCACTGATCCTGCCTGAAAAGGCGGGTCTTGGTGCGCTACCAAACGGTCTGGTGCAGTTTATTTGTGGTGTGAAAGTAAACGAACCAACCACAAGATTTTATGATAGAAGGTGTGATTTAAAAAGCTAATCCTCTGATAAAGGCGTGTGCTCATTTGGAAATCTGTAAACCTGTGTAAGATTTGTATAGCATATTTATGAAATTCAATTAAGTAACAGTTCAATGTGGATATTTTCTCTGGTCAGAAGCTTTTAAAACTGCTGTTCTTGTTTCCTAATGTGTGCTTTATCTGATTTAAAAAAGTGTGTGACAGTGATCTCACTGTAATATGACTGTATGTCACACACATGAAAAGGTCTGGTGAAGGGGCGATGCACTCCCTCCCTCCCTTAGTTATTTATTTATTTCTCTCTCAGGGACAGTGCATATTAATAAACATCACTGTAAATATGCCAGAACTACCCAAAAAGCTAGTTTTCATCCGTAGTCCCTGACCAAATGTAAAGTTGGCAACCTAAAATCTCTCTCCCTCTGAGTGAGGGTTAACAGAAATCCCCATGCTTTCTGTTTATTCTTTTTTTCTCTTCACAAATTTCTGCATGCTCAATATATGAAGATATACAGCGGGGCTGGCAGACAGTGTCTCTACATGGACATTACACACACATGGGCCACAGCATGTCAGCAAGGTGGCCAGCAAACACAGGGTACCGTAGGCTACAGACGCCTTTTTCTCTACCTGTCATTCAGAACATGCAGTCATTTGCTGAATAATACTTATAATTCGTTATTTCTTTGTGAGCTCGTAAATAAACACATAAGAAGCATTAAAGTGCTGAATGAACTTCTGTCACTCTCACTGGAATTTGATTTCCCCACATGGGTCCTGATGATGCAGGATGATGATGAATCATCAAAACTGTTTAATTAATGAGTCACCTGTCAGTCTGAAAAACGTCATGTTTGCACTAGAGCTAAAATGCCACATTTCATTTTCTTTCTTTTGGTCTGGGCCAAATGAACCAAACCACAGGTGTGAAAACACAGAAACTCGAAGGCCTGCCGGCTTTGTTGAACATTCAGACAAAAATGTAGGCCTGTAGTGCCCTTTTTATCAGGAACTCATTATGCCTATTAAAAAGTGCGTGATGCCCCGGATAATTACTGTACAAGACGTCTCCTGTTCGTCCTGTCTCTACCTGATCAGATGCAACAAGTGCTGCAGAAACTCGTGCCAGTTCACTGTGAGACCATCAGTAAAACACTGTTAAATGACACAAAACCAGTGTTGCTTTCAATACCTTCATGCTGACCTGCTAATATTAGTGAAGATTATGATTAAAAATGTATAAATTGCATTGGTCTCATGTTGCATGTCTATTTTGATTGCTAATGTGTAATTAATTTATTTTACATAAATATTTGAATAGAAAATCATTGCAGGTTTTTCAGTAGGCATGTAACCAAAGACCCATTTAGAAAACCAGGACTCAGCACTCGTTTTGAGCCTCCATGTTTTGGAAGGAACAGTTTAAAGACTTCAGAATAACAGAATCGGATCCACATTTTAAAATGGCCCATAAAAAATAATGTCTTTAAAAAATGCTTTAACAAATATTGTGCTGTTACAAACTGCTTTGTTATACAGTTTCCCCATTTCTTCCTAAATGCTGCTGCCCTTTCACTTCCCCCGACCTCTGCTCAGCCCTCTTCCCACAAGCTCACGGTCCGCTCCTCTCCTCTCCCCGTTGGCCTCCTGCAGGTGCAGCAGAGCCAGGAGAAGATCGCTCGACTGGAGCAGGAGAAGGAGCACTGGCTCCTGGAGGCCCAGCTGGGGAAGGTGCGGTTGGAAAAGGAGAACCAGCGCATTGCGGACCTGGAAGCACAGCTCGCGGCGGCTCTGGGGGGAAGTCCAAACTCGCAAGCAGCTGCAGCCAGCACGCTTGCACAGAGCCATGAGGAGGCGGAGAAAGAGCAGAAAGCTGTGGGGAAAGAGACAACGCTGTGCACCAGCCTGGTATGGTCCCTCTGTTGGCTGCTGTGCTCGTTAGTTTTCGCTTGCAGAGGAAATTTTCTGCCCATGGCACTGGTGTCTGATTTGCCTCAACAAAGGGAGTATTATCGTTCTTTTCTTGTAGCCCCCATGCTAAGCAAGTTTTTGCTTAATAAAACTCAGACTTCCAATGTGCTGATGCAGCAGAAAAGAAGAATACTGTTGTTTATATAAGTCGGTGCAGAGTTCACAGTGCAGTCACAATCCAGAGCAGTTTGTCTCTGTACTACTTGTGCATTAACTCTTATCTCCTGCACGGCTAGTTTGTCCCAGCACTGTCAGAGGCCTGTCTCTGCTTGAAGTGGATTTTATAACATCTGATCTTTGATGGACGTTTCCTAACATGTTTTTCTCTTTTGTCTTGTCACCAGGTTGGCATGTTGTGCACAACACCTACAGTTGAGCATGTGAGTTGTCCTACACTTAACCAAAATTAACATTTGAAAAAATGTATATATCTCAAAATTTATAATAATTCCCAGTAGGTAAATAAAGTCTTATCTAGCTGGATGTTGTGTCTGTGCTTGCAGGTGGGAGACGAGGAGTCCAGAGAGCAGCTGATAAAGACTCACTACATGGCCAGAGTGGGAGAGCTCACCACACAGCTCCAGATTTCAGACAGCAAAGCTGTGCACTTTCACTCTGAGGTGAAGCCCGAACTAGAACATTTATCTTATTTAAAAGGATAGGTCAGATTATTTGAAGTGGGGTTGCATGAGGTACTTATCAACAGTCAGTGTATTAGCTACAGTAGACAGTGGTCGGCACGTCCGCAGTTTGAAGAAGCACAGAAGGGCACCAGCATGGAAAATAAGCAATGAACTGCTGTGGGCAGGGTCACCGACAAAAGATAACCACCTAAAAATCATTATCAGTTTAAGTGTGCGCTATATTTAGAACATTTTCACCACTTTACCTTCTCTATTTTTTATGACTGGCAATTTATTGAATTTTAGAAAGACCTAGGAATATAAACACATAAAACAAGGTGAAAATTTCAGATAATACCCTTCTGTCCTAACCAGCAAAGAGAAGAATGCTTGTTCATATGCCACCACCCTAGCAAGCAGATTATGTCAGTCTGTGCACCGCAAATCTCCTACCCAGCAGATGAAGGGAGTTGTGTCTTTTGTGGTTGACGGATTCCCCAGTAGAAATAAACTCATGCAAAAGGGGATCTACTAACTAACGATTCTTTGAATATAATCATGAACTAATGTCCAAAGGTTCTGCATTTTAGGGCAGTACTATAGGAGATTAGTTCATGTACCCTCATTGAGGCACTTCTAACACACAGGGTCACTTTTAAGCTGAACCCTGTACAATCTAGGGGGCGTCCAGTACATTCAGTTTATAATATTAAATTGAATTAACCTAGTGTGAAAATATCACTTGACTTGTACTTTAAATAATGTAGGATGTCGACCCGTTCCAGACTGCCTTTTCTGCCACTGCCACTATATAAGCCAAATATCACTCCTCCAAAACCAACAAAACTCTGTAGTCTACCACTGCCTCCACCTGTTAGTTTGTTATTGTGACTTTGGTAAATTCAGACTAACGTTTTCAAGCACCAAAGACACACAACACAATCAAACTAACCGCTCCAGGCAGCTGTAGACCAGCAACTCCCGTGTTCTGCGGAATAAAATGACTGATTTTGCCTACGGAGTTTGGTTAGTTTGGAGAGTGATATTCATTGTATATAAAATCAAACAGTCACTGTCTGATGGCAAGGTGAAGTGGTGAAAATATTCAAAATATAAAGTACATTTAAACTGGTGCTGATTCTGTCCAGAGCAAGTACGTTA
>JAJHUR010089416.1:0-10173 GCA_027495735.1 Lutjanus campechanus
CAGGGGAGAATATAGTAACATGAGCCACTTTAACATGAGCCAAGTTATCTTATTATTACAGCTTTAGAACAATGGCCCCAAAAATTTAGTCCTATTGCACAACTTCCCCCAAGGCAGGGGTAAAATGAGCACTGACCAGAACAGAATAGAAATGCCTCTTAAGCTGCTGTCTCAAATACTTCTCTGCATTTTAAGGGTGTTAGTACACAGACTGAACAGACGTCCCGTCTGACGCCTGCCTTGCTGCTCTCTTCAGATCATCCAAGAAAGCTACTTTTCCATTTGTTTTTCCTTTGCACTGCCTTGCCATTCTTCATCTTATCTGTAGAATATCAGAAAATAATACTTTGATTCACACGTTACTCATCATGTGTAACCTGTTAAAACTATAGGGGATAAATTGAACCATTGAATTAACTTGCTGCAACATCACCGGCACCTTTTTCCCCACAGCCTCCATTTTAACATGACACTTTCACACAGTGGCTCAGATTCACATTTATTGAGTTTATGACTTTGTTTTGGAGCTTAATCTCACTTAAATTAACATGGAAAAAATGTCCAAGTCTCATCTTAATTAAGATACGAGACTGATAACTTGAATAACAGGATGAATTTATTTAGCATAATAAAATTAATTTTTTTTACTTTTGCTTTGGTAACTTGTGGTCACATGATTGCTTTGGTATATGGTTAGCATGATATAGGGGGCTCTCATTTTAACCCACTGGCTCCACTTACCCCATTCTCCCCTATTTCTAATATTTTGTCCGTCCCATTTGCACTAATGAGATCAGACAAAACATTAAAAACACCTCTGAATATAACACAACAACACAAGTTCAGCAGCAGCACAACTTACAGACTCCTGCCTGACAGTCAGGTTGAATCATCAGCTCAAAACAGTTGAACTGAACATTAGAACCTCCATGAAGGGAGGATTTATTTTAGGACGATCTAGGACCAGTGTTTGCCAAACTTTTTTTTATCTGGGGACTCACTTCTTAAAGATTACAAACTTATTTATGCATAAATTAACATTCCTGATGATTTTTGCTGCCAATTCTGCATCACCTCATATTATCTTGACGTTAAATACTTACTAAATGAGAAATCTTGTTTTTATTTTCTCTCATGGCTTTCTTGATAAATGAGACAAAATAAGTGCAGTGAGGCAGAATTAACAGGCCTTTATTGTTTCCTCTGGTGAAGTAAAACAATATACACATTTTAAATGCTATATAAGAAGTGTACTGCAAATATAAATCTTACATTTGCTGAATACTGTCTGTAGTTTTTTGAATTTATTTTGGCCTATGGGTTCCGACCCAGTTTCTGGGAATGACTGATCTAGACTGCACTTGTTTACACTAGTTGGACCTATAAAAGTGCCAGCTGATCTCTACTAATCCATGCACATATGCTGAAGACTCATGTGCAGCTATAACATGTACCTCTTTGGCCAGTCTGCGAGCTTCATAGTAGGGCCGTGCTTTCTCAATGCAGGCACCGAGCTGGGAGCCCTGAGCATTGAGCTTCCTGGCAGAATCAGTCAGAATCCTCCTGTAGCTGGACCGGGCGTCCTGCAGGGAGCGCACACATGCAAATCACATTCAGTGAGCCTTGCCATGACAGTGTGTGAAAGCTGAGGTACAGGCAATATATTCATATTATATCAGTATTGTGACATGACACTATATAGGTGTGGGCGTATGGCATAAGTGTTGTCTTGGTTTTAAAGGTTTCATTACAATAAAGTTATGTCACTTTCTGAATGTACTGGACTGTTATAGCTGTTCTATTATTTGCCTTTACCCACTCAATCAATATATCCACATTACTGATTACTGCTTATCAAAAATATCATTGTGTTCATATTTTGCCACCAAATTTAGGCACCAATTGTCATCCCTACAGTATTGTCACAATATCAATATCAAAGCATTTGGTTAAAAAATATTGTGATATCTAATTTTGTCCAGCCCTAGTTTGCATTATTGTATCTATATATTATTAGTATTAGTATTATAGATTAGATTAGATTAGATTAGATAGAACTATAGTCTTTAAAAGAAAATTTGTATGGAGATATACAGTATCATACATCGTATATTGCAGCATAGCCTAAAATATCAAGCAATTATTTAGAATCCTATTGCTGAGTAGAGGCTGTGATAACAGTGGACAAGTGAACAGTCGGTCAGTGCACAAACATCCTGAGTGCTCACATCCAGCTGCAGCTCCAGCTTGTTGATCTCATCACTGGCCTGGTTCAGATGTTCCAGCTCCTCCTACAAACACAGAGCAAAGATAATCTGTATTAAAAGTAGAATTTGAACAGAAAGGCTGAAAATAAAGCAATGATACAGTGTTGAGTGGGCAGGGGGACATTTGCTGCCGAGAGATGCAGGCTTGATGCTGCCCATGTCAGGTACCAGTCTGTGGCAGGAGCAGACTGGTGCCATGGATACTTTCATGTTAATTACTGTTTTGCATACAAAATATGTACCAATATAAAAAGACGAAGCGATTTGTGCCAAAAAAAAAAAAAAGAAAAAGAAAAAGAAAGAGAAAAAAGAAACAACAAAAAGGCTCCATCTATTTGACTGCCTCGGTGATAAAAAATGATGTAGGAACATGCCTGAATCCTGGGGTCCAGCTCCTCCTCGTGTTTCCCAGCATCATCTTCCTCCTCTTCGGCTTTCACCTGCCTCCCAGCATCCTCACCGTCCTCCTCATCCTCACCCTGCGCCTTCACCTCCTCCGCGGTGTCTCCGTTCACTCCTCTCCGCTTCAGCATCCCGGTGCTTCCCTCTCCTCCTTTCGCCTCCTCCCCCGGGGTCTCCTCCCGCACACCGCACGGTTTCGGGCACCCCGCGTCGGTCGGTATTTCACGCGAGGTTCCCGGCTCCATGTGCGGCCTGTCGTTCGGCTCGCGGGTTTATTCAGTTAGTCTCCCGGGACAGTCCGGTGTCTGCGGTTACACTACCGGAAAACTGATACTGAAAAACACTAAATACTTAAAGTGTTCAAATGTGACGCTGTGGTAACGCCAACTATACTGTCGGGCTAATACTAGCCACTGGCTGCGCACTGTTAGCCTGGCTGCTACAGTCATTTGCACTGCACATGACTCTGGCTCTCCGCAACACTCTTGACTGCTCTGACTTACCTTTTATCTTTTTACAAATTTAGTGATTTGTTTATTATGATATTTTATGTACTTTATGTCATGCAGTGTATCCAATAATAAATGAAGTCTGTGGCCAGAGTTATACAGGTAAAAATCCATGTTTTGCACCCATGGCTGGCTCAAGGCATTTTGATGCCCCAGGCAAGTTTGGGTTTTAGTATGGTGCCTCCCCAATACCACCCACCACTCTACCCCACCAGGCCTGCTTCATCAGCAGCCACTCATTCTGCAGCAAAAATATGAACACCAATCATGAGTCACCACAATGGTTTCAAGACAAAGCTATACATTTTTATAAGGATGTAGCAACAATAAATAAACATACCACAATACAGAAAACAGATGGGTTTCACAAGAGCCAATTATAAAACAGGGATTTTTCAACAGCCAATCACAGCACAGTGGAGTTTTACAACAGCCAATAACAAAACTGGGGACTTTTATAATAGCCAATCACAACACAGGGTGATTTTACAACAGCCAATCACAGTACAGGGGAGTTTACAACAGCCAATCACAACAGATGTGGGCTTTAGAATAGCCAGTCATAACAGAGGAATTTTCCAACATGCAATCACAAAACTTAATTACAAGTAAGTAGAGTCAGTAAGTAAAGTGCTGAATTCAAGATGTTACTTCAGTACCATACTCAAAGTATTATCAGTATATTATCAAAGTATGAGAGACTGGGGCAATTGTACTCATGCTGACATTATGTATATGTACATCTGTCAGCATGAGTACAATTGCCCCATATGTGCATATATATGTACACATACACATCTATACACAATTGTTAGACTAAAAAAACCCTTCATATTAACCCACTGCATCTAAAAGGAAAGCACACCCCAAAGTAATCACATTACTGCTGTAGCATTTCTTAATGTTACATAAGGTTTGGTTCAAATTCTTTTTTGCTAGATCTCAGGCATGATATGCATTCTAAAGCAAAAATTAATTTCTATTTTTGCAGAAAACTAGGTAACTATTCTAGTGGCAACTGTGTTTTTTATTTGAATTAAAAGTAGTTAGTTAGTTTTACACTTTAATTTAGTGAAATGTGTTTATAACAGAGAAGTATGTCAGCACAGACAAACAAGATACTTACTTTGAGCCTTGTGCCTCCGATCTTACAGCCATTATAACATCTTGTATTCTAGCTAGCAACACCTATATTAGTATAGTTTGTTGTTTTTAAGCAGTAACCAAGAGAAAGGAAACGTCCACTGAGGTGAAATGATCCTGCTCCTTTTTCAAAGGCAGACAGACAATCCTAGTTGTGCAGAGTGTCATCATTCTAGCATTACAGCACATTACAATTGCCCTGTCAGAATGGTTTCCTGTGCTCCACGAAAGTCATAGCCATCTATAAGCAAAAGTAAACATGAAAGTCACCCATATGAATGGTACTTGAATGGTGACATTACATGATGTTGTCTTCCATTCCTTTATTATTCAGACTGACTTGACAACATCATGTTATGTCTCTGTAATCTCCACACTCTTTATCTTAATTTATTCAGAGTGTCATGTTTTTCTAGGCTTACTGTTCTTATATCTTTTACTGTGTTATGTTTCTATGTTTTAGTGTCTTGGTTTGTGTCTTGTTTTACATCAATTTTAGCTTAATTTAGCCAGTTAGTTTGTTTACTTCCTCCTGTTTGGCCTTCTATTGTTATTTTGCATCCTTCTGCTTTGTCAAAGCACTTTGTAAACTCAGTTTTTAAAGGTGCTATGTAAATAAAGTTATTATTATTATTATTGTTATTATTATTATTATTATTATTACTTATGTAAAGTCTTTAAGTATGTGATATTAAATGTATCAAAAGAACAAATAAAAATAAATTGTACATACATAGATGTATGTGTAGGAGCACTTCTTTTATTCAGTTTATCACAAACATTCAAAATCAACAATTTTGGGTTACATTGTTTTCACTGGAGAAGAAGGGTTTGAAATATTGTAATCTGAAATGCAACTAGTATCTAAAGCTGGCAGACAGTTGTAGGGGAGTAAAAGGTATTTGCATCTGAGATGTAGTGGAGTAGAAGTATGAAGGAATGCATAGTAAGAAATACTCAAGTGAAGGACAAGCGTCACAAATTTGCACTTCGGTACAGCACTTGAGTAAATGTACCCAATTACATTCTGCTTCTGCCTCAAGTATCAAAAGTAGAACCAATCATGAACAATGTCTCCGTTTGCAGTCTTCTAGTGTTACAGAATATCATATTATTCTGTTTTCATTACAAACATACATACAAAAGCATTGTATGTGAAGCCGATTTTATATACTTACTATACCACTGGGCTGATTTATAGTATAGTACAAGCATATCATATATTTTTCTTTTTATTTAAAAAGTAAACAAATACAAGACAAATACTTTAGAGATAAATGTAGTGGAGTAGAAAGTACTATATATTCCTCTGAAATGTACGGGAGTGGAAGCATAAAGAAGCCTAGAATGGAAATACTTAAGTAAAAATATATCAAAAATGTACTTAGCTGCTTTCAACCACTGGCTCTGACAGACCAGTAGTGCAACTGCGCTGTGTTGATAAATCCATGGAGCTGTCCGTAGTGCTGAAGTAGCACAAGCATTTCTAGTTGTGCCTTTTTCTTTCCGTCCTGCCCTTCTATCAGTTTAGTTTGTCTTCTGTCATATTCTCTGAACTATATACTAGAAATATTCAGTTCTATACTATAGTGTAGCCTGTAGCCTATATAAAATAGTGTCACCTTCATGATCAAAGTGACAAGCAGCAAGGTATAGTCAGGGAAGAGTGAGAGGATCACAGAGATGCTGCATTCAGTAATGTTGCTGTAATATTTCTATGGTCATTATGTCAGGATTAGGGCCATCCTGTTAAAAATCAACAAATCACAGACTGGATATAAGTAAATATGAGGAGGTATATTATTTATTAACCCATTAAATTAAAGAATAATGAGGATGGATGATAATTATGGATTTAAATAAAAGAAACATTGGACATTCATTCATTCATTCATTCACGTTCATTCTTAACATCTGGATTTCAGACAGTTGCCTGGTATTGTTGGAAAACAGTACTTTCCATCAGTGCAAGGTTGATAAATAGCCCGACTGGATATTCAGTTGAGAAAGGTGCCCACCTGATGGCCCCAATGAAGAGATTACCCTCCCACCATCACTCCAGATATCAAGGAGGTGCTGATTATTGAAAGTTATATTTACAGCTCAACAGGGCACACAGGTTTTGCATGGGTAAAACTCCACCTCAGCCAAGGCCCATATTTCAATTCAGTGGTGCCTCCAACTTTCATTGAAGTTTCATTAAAGTGACCCTTCCCCAGCTTCACTAGAAAATGAATGGAAACCCCATTTAGCCTTTCTGCAACAGGCTGTGTCTGTACAAAAGCTTCAATATTCCAGATATTCCACCAGGGTCCCTGTGGCGTTTTCCTGTGAAACAAACTTACTGTTCACATTCAGTGTTTCTCAACAAAAGGCATGTACATGTCCCTGAGGTCAAAACAACTTGCTGAATGCATTTCCTTATTCATAAGACATTTTACAAAATCCGATTCTGAAAGTATTTTATATTCTACATCAGTGTTTCAAACAGTTTGTGGGAACCAACTTTTCAAAAAAAAAGTATTTATTGCAACCCAATTCACAACAGACCTTATTAATAAATGTTGTGAGAGTTCATTTGTGCATAAATGGAGGCTCCTGACCACTTTTACTGTTATTTCTGCACCTTATATTATCTGCTTCATAAATGAGACAAAATAAGTGCTTTTAGGCTCTCAACAGACACATTTTAATACTTTATAAAAGCTGTACTGCTGATATAAATATAACATTTTGCAGAATTTCTTCCATAGTCTTTTATTTATTTGTGACCCATCTGAGGGTCATGATCCAGTGTTTCAGAATGACTGTCCTACATGTTTACTAGCCACCAGTCTTCTTCTTCACTGCCTTTGTTGGTACGTTGCTCAGTTGCTTCAACTATTGACTAGCAGAACAGTGTGAAACCAACGTAGAATGTGTTCTATGTTGTCCCTGTGATACTAGCAAAACAGGAACCCACTTAAACCAAATAAAACATGTTCTATTGTGATATTAGAGACCAATTAAATAATGTGGGCAGAATATTATAATCCAAATCCAAGTTTATACATTTCTTTATGTGTAATATAAAAGACAATATTTCATCACTGGCTTTGTGCAAGAAACTAGTGAAAAATGACAGAAGAATGAGCAGCCATGTATGTTTTCTTCTATTACTGTTTAATCCAAGTACATGGAAACATTTTATGAAACATACAAAATAATTATATCATCTCCACTTTCTTACAGCGCTGACAGCACTGAGCAGGACTGTCATCAGGTGTGATATCACTGCACCTCGTTTCTCTTCCTCTGGTTACGTGTGAGACTTCTGTCGTTTCCAGAACCTCTTGACCTCGCTGTGTCCCTGCGGCGTCACCACCATCACCCTGTGAGCCACGTCCTGCCACACCAGACAGCCCAGACCCTGCACCACAACAACCATGTTAAACGGCATCAGACCACTGGAAATTCCAAATACGTAAGGAAAGCCACATTGTAAAATATATACAGGCTCTCGTGCCAAAACACCTTGCTTAAGGAGGGTGTTTCATCAAGGCTATTGGTGATAAATAAGTCTGCACTTAAGTGAAAAAGCCTGGCTTGAATTAACTTCAACTTGCACTCAAGGCTTAGACCGTTCCACTAGGACTTCCACTAGGTTTATCCTGGTGTAGTCGATGCTAACTCAAGCCAGGCTAAAACAAGATGCACTGTGAGCGTGCACGGAGAACAGAAACAGCCCAGAACAGATGATTGTCGAATAGAAGATGTCAGAAAAAGGAGAAAATTAAGAGTAATTTTCTTCACAGCTGCAGAACAAACTCTGCAAATTAAACTATATGGATAATATAAAGGGGTAACCATGAAATGGTGGCCAATACTGCCACAATTAACAAAACAAAGGAAACAACTAGCAGAAAAACTTGTAGACAAATGAAATGGCAACGTAATGTGATCTGAGTGCCCTGTCCTAATAGCTCACTAGGGAGAACTTCTGCCTCATGTACTGAGACCTCAGCAGCAACACGGGTTTGATTCCAACCTGAAGCTGACCTACATGCTGTCCTCCTTCTCTCATTCATTCTTTTTTGTCTATCTTCACCAGTACTATGTAACAAAAAGGCAAAAAGTCATTAAAATCACATATATTTCAGGAAAAGGAGAAAGAAACAAGATGTTTGGAATCTGCAATCTCATCACTAAATGCCACTAAATCCTACACACTGGTCCTTTAAGATGTCCCTTCATTGGAACTAAGGGATCTAACCTAAACTATATGTATATAACTATACTTTTGTGCACATAGCTCATGTGTGACTTAGAACTGTACATGAGCAAAGACATGGACAACTACCGCTGTGGTCTTTAGAAATCCATGAATAAAGTGTGAAATTTGAGCTTTAACAGGGTGTAAAACAGCAAAGATCAGTGACAGCGGAACATGCAGAGATGGAAAACTATGGAAACTGACTGTAAAATCCACATAATATGAATGATATAATATTAACAACACAATATTATTCAGTCATTGAAAGAGGAGACAAAGTCCAACCTGAGCTCTGTCTCGCAGCACCTCAAAGTCAGCCTGGGAGAGGAACTGGTTATAGAGCACTCCTGAAGGAGACATCAACAACACACACAGAAGTGATGAATGAGGTTAAAGGCCAACACTGCATCAATACTTATCCTCTCTATTACAGTGTCCAACAGTTCAGACAACAAGAGAAGAGTGACACCTCAGCTCTATCAACATGTGTCCGTCACAAGTTCAGGCAGGATGACTGAAGAAATCCATCAGATCCAACACACACACACACACACACACACACACACACACACACACACACACACACACACACACACACACACACACACACACACACACACGCGCGCACACGCATTCACTTCTCCACTGGCTTTATTTAGTTAACTGATCATCAGCACTGTTTCAAAAATATTTTATAATGTTAACAAAGATGAAAATCCAGTGAATTCTAGAATAAAGGCCAGTATTTAAATAATGGCTAGATTAAGACTGTTCACTAATAAAGAGGAGGTAAAAAAAAACCATTGTGGGGATGGAATGCTCTTTATTATAGTCTCACATAGTAATAATGATAGTAATAATTCCATCAATACAACATACTCACCACTCTGCTGCTCTCACCTTCTCTCTTTAACACAAACACTATTTTCATTCACCAGTTATTTCCCATCACCTCTGAGAGCTGTTTTTTAAAATCACTTTTAAGCTACTGTCAATAATACTTAATACTTCCTGCAGATGTTTCACATTAAAAGCCTCTCCGGAAGGTTTTAGAGTTGGGAAATACATCAGTATTGTGATATGAGACCAGATTTGGTTTTTGGATATAGTTATATTATGTTATGAAATAAGTGGTTCCTGTTTTTTTTAAAGGCTGCATCACCTCAAAGTGGTGTAATTTTCTGAACCTACGACTGTTCTAGCTGTTCTAGACACTCTTTTGAAGACAACAATGTCCGTATTTTGACCAGGGAAGACAGATGGTGTGAGAGAGGAGTAAAAGAAGCCATTTTTGTTAACCTGGAAAGGCCATCTCTCAACAGAGGAGGTGGTCTAAGACATAATTTATCTGCTACATACAATGCAGTTTTAAAATCACTCCCCAGACAGTTTGATACCCACCTGAAATCATGTGACTCCAACAAGGCACATGGTGGCAGGGCCCTTAATAACCCTCATTCACACCTCCCCCCCAGGTGAAACTCAAGGTCCACACAATGGAAGGGGGGCAATTGAGACACATGCCCCCTCTAGGTGTTAACGACCACACAGTGGTTTAATACCTGAACTCCCAAACCAGTCAGTCAGAACTGAAGAAGCC
>JAJHUR010089416.1:14451-28816 GCA_027495735.1 Lutjanus campechanus
TACCTGTTTGAGCATGACAGGGTGAGCTCTGGTCCTTAGAAAGTGGATAATCTGGAGAGTAAAAACAAAGACATTATACACAGATTCAAAGACAATCTCATCTATTGCCTTTGATTAATTATGTAGTTATATTTGATATTTGAGAAAATATCATTTTATATTTAAGAGAATGGGGACTTTTTCACTTCCTGTACAGTGATGTGTAGCCAAGGCAAAATGACATGAAAAGGAGATTTGTATGCACAGCAACTTTTAGCTGGGACTTGGTACAAAACCACTTTGGATTGGGAGACAAAAGCTTTTGGCAAAATTAGTGGTTCCACAATGCAGAATACAGGCCTTGTTATAGCATGAATTTAATACTTGGTGCTGATTTGATTCATTGAATTTAATATAAAATAGTTGGTCACATTTCTCACATGCATTCAGCATTTCCCCTGTTACAGTAACCTTCCCCTGTACTGTAGCAGTACAGTAGCACAGTGGCTGTGTACCTGTTGTGCAGTGATGCCATTGGCAATGGCCTGTTGTACCGACTCCCGAGTAACCTGAGCCACTACTACATTGGGGAAGCGATACAGCATTTCACTGAAGAGAGCCACCAAGGCGATCTGAAGTTCTGAGTCTGGGAGACACAAACACACACACACATACACACAAACACAAACACACACACACACACAAACAAGTCAGCACAGGTTCCATCAGCTAATGCCAAGTTGTGCATCAGTTCAAAAGTTGTGACGTCTTAACAGAAAATCTAATAAAATGAACGGAGAAACATTGGATCAGTTATGGTGTAAGCATTACCTGTGTTGTGTAGCTATAGTTTCACCTTAGGCAGAGTGAAGTTTCCCTCCGCATCCAGTATTTATGCTAAGCCAGACTAACCACATCCTAACTCTGCCTATGTGCTTAAAGGGAAAGTTCAGATTATTTAAAGTGTGGTTGTATGAAGTTCTTGTCCATAGTCAGTGTGTTACCTACAGTAGATGGCAGTTCACACCCCCCCAGTTTGAAGAAGCAGCAGAATAGCACCAGGTATACCAGAGTATCAGTTTAGGAAGCTAAGCTATGTACCGCTGTGGACAGGGTTAGCACCAACATGTATTCTAGAGATCTACTACACGCTATATTTAGAATATTTTCACCACTTTACCTTGCTGTCAGGCAGCCTTTTCTGATGGGAAACTGTCAGTTTCACTCTTGCTCAACCAAATTCCTTTGACAAAATTAGTCATTTTACTCACAGAACATGGGAGTTGCTGACCTGCTACTGGCAGCGGAGGACCAACAACTCCTGTGTTATGTGAGGTTAAAGTACCAATTGTGCAAATGGAGTCAGAAAAGTCTGTCTGACAGCAGGGTAAAGTGGTTAAAATATTCTAAATATAGCGCACACACTGTTTAGCTTCCTACATGGGTACTCCTGCTGCTTCTCCAAACTGGGGGCGTGTCCACCCTCCATATACTGAAGGTAACACACTGACCGTGGATAAGTACCTCATACAACAACACTTCACACTTTCCCTGTAACCACGCAGACATGAGACGGATACCAATCTGATCATCTCATTCTCTGAAAGAACATGAAGTGTTTTTCTTCTCTCTCTTTCTTGAAGTCTTGTTGCTGACTCTACAGCTGGGTAGTCTTGTCACTGGTTTAAATGGTTTAACTGTGGTCAGGTCTGGGTTCACTTCTAATCAAGTTATGTGAAATAGACAGGAAACAGGACTAGTACCAGCTGCTACTGCCAAAAATCCAATATACAAGAGTTTAGCAGCCTTAATGCTCTCATTTGAATAGAGACTTGTGGAAAATGACACTGTGTAAATTGCAACTATTAGTGATAACATGCAGTGTACAGACATACTTGTGTAGGCGTAGATACGATAATTGGTTTCTACCACGATGAAGCCTGTATCTCCACTACCAGGAGTGGAAGCCAAGCTGGAGGAGGAGGAGGAGGAGGAGGAAGAAGACGAGCTGGTAGTAACTCCTGCAGCCAGAGTGATGGCCAGTCTGGTGGGGTAGTACCGTCTAGACTTTCTCTGATGACAAAAGACAGAAGAATTACAGAAAACAAATACACTACAACTATATAACCTTATCATAGCTATATGCAGTAGTTTCATACACATAGATCTAAACTGAGTCATATTGTGTTTTGGGGGACAAAAATAAACCCATCACATTTGCCGTTTTTCATCAGTGATATGATGGCTGCTGTGAATTACCTAAAGGTCCAGTGAGTAAGATTTAGAAGGATTTATTGGCAGAATATGGCAGAAAGGGAATATAATATTCATGTTTATAATCACCCAGCTGCCATGTTACACCAGATGTTTCTACTGCAGCTGTGGCTCTGGAGCTGCATGCAGCCCTCTCCAGTGGCTCACTGTGACGCTGGCAAAGAATTATATGGAAATGAATGACAGTTATTTTTTTTAACATTTTAATTTTTATCATTGTTGCAGTATGAAAAAGTTCAGAGGACTCAAAGTTTCAAGGCAATGTTCTGCAATAGATTGTTTGAATAGCTTTTGAATCTTTTGTTGAGATTATTTACTTCTTTAGATAAAGTTAAATCTTTCAGTGTTAGAAACAAAAAAAATGCATTTTAAAAATCATAGAGTAAATTCACTGAAGTGAAAGAAAGTGAATGATGATTAAAATTTTAATATTTTCATTAAATCCATTTAATTTTCAGGCACCAAAATAATGACAAATCAGGTTCAAAGCTCACTGTGGCTAAACTTCACGTTTTCTAAAGATTGAGATTTGTCTAAAGAAGAATAGTAAATTATCTCAATGCAAGATTATAGGTTGGCAAAACTTTTTAAAGTTTATTTCAAAACTCATAAATCTATTGCAGTATGTTGCCTTGACATTTTGAGTACTTTGACAAGGCAAACTGATCATCACATTTGCCGACTCTAAAAATATGTAGCCTCTATACCAAATAAAATAAAAAGTTAATATTTCAACAGCTAAAATGTGCGTCACTCTTTTCTTCTGAGTTGTGACAGCAGCTCATCTTCTTTAGTCTCCATGAGCTCTGGATGCCAAATAATGAAAAAAATCTTCAGGGAAAAGAGAGAATTTAATTGTTTAATTGTTTTTTTTTTAGCCAAAAATGTCTCTTTTGATCATAAAGGTTCTAGTCTCTAATTCTGTGCCAGTTTCACAACCATCGTAGGTTCTCCTACACACTTGGAAGGGGAAAGTGAGATGAGGTGTTTGCACTCTGTAAGCTCCCCATTAGATGCCACTTAAAATGTAACACTGGTCATATAGTGTAGGAAAAATGCTTTGTTGCTTAAAATACATCAATCAGATGGCCTTTTCTCATTAATTTCCTATTAGTGTCAAAAATCTGTGTCAATCTAACAGGAGATGAGATGAATTTGAAGAGCTGCAAATTAAAAAAAAACTGCTGCTGAATCCCTAAAAATGGTCAAATGGTGAGAATGCTTTCACTACTTTTCCTGATGACTACACTTTCCTGTATAAAGTCATCAAATTCAGATCTTATCCTAGCCCGGGTGAAATAAAATCCAACCACGATGACAAAGTAAACTGATGTCAACATCTGATCCAGCTGTTGCTGCTGCCGACAACAAGGTCACATCCTTGAAAATGTTAACAGATGATCACAACACAAAAACGAAAAATGTATCTTTTTGGCAGCAACAATCACAATAAAAATACCTCAAAGAGTTCCTGATGGGGCTATCAAGTCGGCAGTGTGTACAAAGGCAGTGTGTCTCAAAGGGACATTCCACCAAAGATCAGTTCCCTCACCATATTAGTGCTACAGTTGTAGAATGTCTTCTCTGTCAAGTCCCAGCAGGGGACAACATCGCCAAAACATCATGGCTAGAAAACCTAAAGTCCCAACATGCAATTTTACATGTTTTTGAATTATGGTTTGGACAAGCTTGCATGAATTCATGTCAAGTTCAATAAATCTTGCCTAATAATTATTTCTTTTAGACTTTGCCTGAGCCTGCGTGTTTGTGATATCTTAATAAATGAAGTTTGATCTGTCAGCTGTCATACTCTTTCAGCCTTCCCTCTTCAAGTGGATCGATGAGCCCACACACTGGCCAGACACTGATTATATTGAATTAGCAGGTATCATTAGTCTGTGTGCTGTCTGTAAATAATGAAACATGTTAATGGACACCTGTTGGTCTGAGCTAGACTGAGATTTAGTCGAGATGGCAGTCTAACCAGTCGCTCCAGGATTTCGCAGGCTGTTTTTGGGATTGTTGTGGCCTAAAATTCCTGATGTCACAGCAGCTTTTCTATTTATTTATTTTTTTAAACTTTATTTTGCAGTACACAACTTCCAAACATAGACACTAAAGGAAATACAAAAAGAAAAAAAAAGAGTACCCCCCCACCCCCCAGGCTCATAAACAAAAATTAAATTAAAGAAAACAGAAAAATACAAGTACAAAAATAGTCAGACAGGAACCTCTCATCATATGTTGAGTGAATTGATGTTTTGAGCATTTTATAAAGTGGTTTTAACTATCCAATACAACTAGTGTTAAAGTATATCATAGAAAGGGAAAACCCTCTGCAAATTCTATAAAAGGACTCCAGGTCAGGGCGAAGTTTCTGTGGGCTTTGCATATCTTATATCTCAGTTTCTCTAAAGGTAGAAAAGATAGTACATCCCTCAACCACTGCAGGAATGTGGGGGTTGAATTTGATTTCCAATTAAAAAGTATGAGTCTGCGTGCAAGCAGGGAGGCAAATGCCAATGCACTTGCTTGTAAGTTTGAGATTTTGCGGTCTGGGGGTGGTATGCCAAAGATGGCTGTGTGATAGTCAGATGCTGTAGTCTGACCACAGATTTTGGAAAATACATCAAATATCTGTTTCCAATAGTTGTTGAGCGAGGTGCACGACCAGAACATGTGTCCTATTGTGGTGGGTACATAGCTGCACCTCGGACAACCAGGATCTGCAGTGGGAAAGAGTTTGGACAATTTATCTCTTGAATAATGCAGGTGATGGAGTACTTTAAATTGAATTTAACCATGGCGTATACACAGTGACGAGGTATGAATACGTTTTAGACTATGTTGCCACATATCTTCAGAAAGCTCAACCTCCAAATCTTTTTCCCATGCCATTTTGGTTTTATCCCATGAAATTGGTTTCAAGTCTCCTATCATATTGTAAATCACAGATACACGTTTCTTCTCATAAGGATCTAGTTCTAGAATTGCATCCAAATGATTCCTAGGTGGTGGGAAAGGAAATGAGGGAAACTTTTCTCTGGTAAAGCTACGTATCTAAAGAAATCTAAAGTAATGCGATCTGGGTATATTGTGGTCATTTTCAAGTGTTTCAAATGAAATAAACACATTATCAGGATACAAATCACAAAAGAATATCAACCCATTTCTGTGCCAATAATGAAATGCATTGTCAAATCCAGATGGAAGAAAGAAGTAGTTATCTGCTATTGGGAAATACCTGCTATGCTGCTTTAAATCAAAATGTCTCCTAAACTGTAACCATATCCTAAGTGAGGCTTTGACAACCGGGTTCGTGAACTGTGTACTACGGTTGAGTGGTAACAATGATTGTGAGTGCTGGTAGAGGGTTGGATAATAGTTCTATATGAACCCAGTCTGGACCCTGCTTATTTTCATATGTGTAAATCCAGTGGATTAGTTTTACTATGTTAGCAGCCCAATAATACCCAAGAAAATTGGGTAATCCCCACCCACCAGCATCTTTAGGAACTTCCAGGTACCTCTTTTTCATCCTAGGATTGGAATTGTTCCATATTAAATGAAGAGATTAGTCTATCTAACTGTTTAAATGTTTTCATAGGGATAAATATGGGGACCATTTGAAACACAAAGAAATCTACGTAGGACTGTCATTTTGACTATATTAAAGTGATACTCCACTTTCCACGATAACTAACTCAATATGTACTCACCACTATGCCTGTTGCACGTAGCCGGTAAGATGTAAACATGGCGTCATGTTTACATCTTACCGGCTACGTGCAACAGCTGATATTTCTGCTAAAAACATGGCGAAAATGGCATCTTTTGCGGTTAATTGTTAATGTCGCGGCTTGCAGACACTTGGATTACACCACACAAGCAGGATGGAGACATTTTGTGTTTGTTTTGTGTGCTATTTTTAACATTTTATCCGTGGTCACCATTCACTGCCATTGTACTGGATGAGGCTGCTACCCTGCTTCTCCTAAAACTCCAGGATTGTTTGGTGAACTGAAGACCTTCACTTATCATCACATGGGCATAGTGGTGAGTACATATTGAGTTAGTTATCATGGAAAGTGGAGTATCACTTTAATGCGACCTGCTAATGAAATTGGTAAAGTTGACCATCTCCCGAGGTCTTGTTTTGTTTGTTCTCACAGCAGCTTTTCTATAAAAACTGCAATACATGTTGCAAAGTTTTTAGGCTTTTTTTTGCAATGAAATTGCATGAGCAAGTGAAAACTGCAAAAGAGAGTTGCAATTTTTTGGTATGATTCGTTCAAATCAAAGATGACCTGTTCCAAGGAGAACAAAACTGCACTCTGTTCTGAGCATTCTGAGTAATCTCACCAAAAAGGGTGAGGAACACAAAAACTCTAGATGAAGAAGTGCCCCTGGGGGGTATTCCACAAAGGAGCAAAATCTTTTTGGAGCTCAAGTTCAGTCAGCACGCAAAAAATTAGAAAATATAATTAAAACTGTTCCAGTTCTTTTCAGTGCTGGTGATAAAACTTTAAAAAAATAAAATTAAAGCCAGCAAGACATTGAGTTGGTTCATTGAGACCTACATGTATGATGTTTGTGTGGTGAACTGCTATGACCAGTAGAAGGATTGGAGGATTGGTCAATTTTGCTGAAAAGTTGCAGAATTTGAACAACATTGCAAGGTCACACAGAATTTGCAGGGTTTTGTTGAATTTGTGAGAATTGTTGCTAATACAACATAGCAACTTCTCAGAGGGACTGAATAATGCTGTTATGTTGTAACATTATGACTGAACTCCAGCAGCCTCAGGCTCACGTTAAGCTCTCAAATCAGCAGTAACTCTCACCAGCATCATTTAGCTTTTTTACTGCAGTGGGTGAATATTCATGTATCTTATGTGCCTCAAATCTCAGTGTGAAAGCCATGGTTATTAAAACAGTTTTTGGTGTCTCATTCAGCTTAAATGAACTCATTCATATTTATTTTGAACAAAAATTAATTAACACTGATTCAAAAATAAAGAAATACTGTTCTCTGGAGGCTCACACATTCTTACTGCTCTCCTTTGGGGATCTCTTTCCTTTCCAGGAAGTTTGGGGAAACAGATCGTGATGGATTTGTATGTTTATTTGTTTTACAATCTGCTACAAAGGAGCTTTCAGCATTTTTCTATCTCTCCCATTATATGAAACCGTGATGTTTCCCCCACAATGGGGCACGGTGTTGTATGAAATAGCATTATGGAGATTGTAGAAGCTAGGAACTTGACTCAAACTAGGTGCCAAAAGTCAGCATATCTTGGCCTCTGACTTTTGATTCATCTTCTGGTTGCAATGTGAGTACAGTTTGGTGTATACCATGTGCTGCTGACAGGATATGAAGTCTAAGTGAATCTTCCCTCTCACCTTCCTCTGGAAGACCAGTCCAAACTCCCGCAGGTGCTGCAGGAAGGTGAGTAATGACTCACTCATGCCCTCCACTGAGTAATCCTGAGGCACAAAGGCAACACATGATCAATAACAACAAAGGCACTCAAACTGAGCAGGAATTTTTAAAACCTCAGTCACACTGTTGGCATTGTTATGTTGCTTTTCCGCACGCACACAGAATCAAAGAGAAGCAAACCGCTGTGCACTCACTCTGCCCAGAGTCGAGAAACTGAGCTGGAATAAGAATGACAAGATCTCCACCAGGTCCATCCCTCTGGACTGCAAGACACAAAGGAGGAAATATAGATAAGGACATGTCCGTTCAAAGAGGATTTTCAAATAATAGCCGGCATGAACAAATAAAAATCTGACCTAAAAACACTGAGGGGGGAGTGGAATTACCTCTACTTTGTTTCTTCAAAGGATTTCCCAGTACTAATAATAATAGTAAATAAATAAATAATAGGGGTGGAGGTTTAGCTCAGTTGGTAGAACATCCGTCCCATGTACTGAGGCTGTTAGTCCTCTGCAGCGGCCGCTGGTTCGACTCCCGCCCTCGGCCCTTTGCTGCGTGTCATCCCCCTCTCTCTGCCCCATTTCCTGTCCACTCTTCAACTGTCCTATCTAATAAAGGCACAAAATGGCCAAAAAAATAACTTAATAAAAAAAATAATAGATGTCAGAGCTCTTTGGGTTGTTCCTTCTTTTTGTGTCTCTGATGGAAGCGGAGCGTGACATGATTAGTGATTATGTTGAAACGGGTCTCATCAGAGGAGGAGAATCATGTGTGATTGGGTCAGCTGGAGATTCAGTTATTGCTTATTCAGAGCTGACAGAACAAAAAGGGACTGAGATGAATTCATCTGCTGCTCAGTCAGAATTCGTTTCTCCATTATACAGTTTCATGGCAGTTCACAGTTAGTTAGGCCCACTTTATTTTATTTAGCAATACTTCCACTCGTTACAAAAGACATTCTTTTCCACAAACAGGGCATGATCAGGCTCACACGTTAACCAGAGTCCGACAGGAAGCAGAAATCCCACATATGGATCACTGTAACTCATGAGTCTGCAGCAGCTCATGCCCTGATTAGCAGATGCTGTAACCACAGTTATGACAGGTTATAGAGACTCTACAGCCTTAATGCTACATGGTTGATAACTTCTGATCTGATCTGATCATGTCACAGCAGCAGACGACACACAGTTAGGTACCTGAGCTGTCTTGAGGTACTGCAGGGTGAAGTACCACAGCTGAGAAGCTGTGTCCAGTAGGAGGAACTGGAAACCAGCTGAGGTGATGTAGGGCGCCTCTCCTGCCTCACTGATACACAGAGAAGATGATGACAGGACAACATGAGGTACAACACAAACCCTGTGCTCTTCATGCATTAGAATATTAATTCAACCTGTAGCTGTAGTCCACATTAATATCAATTCTTCTGCACATCCCACAATTCTGCAAAAACTGATAAAAATGTGATGTCAGGTACAGCTCATGGTCAGACAAATAGTCTGGTCTTCAAGTTGATTTAGCCATTACGGACAATAATTAGAGGCGTAGTTCACCCAAAAATCAAAAATACATATTTTTCCTCTCATCTGTAGTGCTATTTATCCCTCCAGATCAATGTTTCTCAAACTTTTTACACTGTGTACCACCTCACAAAATAATTAGCTCCCCATGTACCACCTTTCTTTTTTGCCCCATTTGATGCTAGCAGGTTCTGTGAACACTGGCGCTTTTAAGGATCTGCTTCATTTTTAACGTAATTGCTTGAAATATTCTCCTCCTGATCTGCACCTCTGTCTAACAGTTCCTGGTTGGAGGCAAGATTGCAGTGTTCTTCAGTTTCTTTATTTTACCTCTGCTTACTATCATGCCATCATGGATGACCTATGCACACGACATGCATGACTGTGACTACGTAGCAGGCTGATATTGAAATAAGAAAAATTTTGTTTAGTTTTACATTATTTCAAGGATCTTTTCCTTTATCTATTTTTTTGTATGTTATGTTTTTAAAGTAATTCATTTAAATTTTAAAATATATTTCTGACATTCCTCTGTGTACCACTCGAGGCAGCTGTGTACTCACTCTCGTGGTACTCATTTGGCTTATATAACGGTGGTTTCCTGTCAGAAAAGTCTGTCTGATAGCAAAGTAATGTGGTGAAAATATTCTATATATAGCGTACACTTAAACTGATTTAAATGTTTTTTAGGTGTCTAAAATACGTGATGCTGCTGACCCTGTCCACAGCAGGATGTTGCTTAGCTTCCTACACCAGTACTCCTGCTGCTTCTCCAAACTGGGGGCATGTCAGCCTCCATCTACTGTAGGTAAAACACTGAGTATGGATAAGGACCTCATACAACCACACTTCAAATAATCCAAACAATCCCTTAACAGAACTGTGACCAGGATCTGTACAGTGTGGTCAGTTTACAGTCACTACTGTGTACCTTTTCATGAGGCCAGCTTGAACCAGCAGCTGAGCCAGGTCCTGACTGACGGCAGCACAGGGAGAACCCACCATGAAGTGCAGGATCACCTCCCAGCGTTCTATAGCATAGCGGTCAAGACTCTCGATGTCCCGCGCATGGCGGTCTGGGCCCAGAGTGCTGCCCTCATCTGCCCACGCTCTGCCCCTGTGTGACAGCCCAGCAGAGTCTTTTACTTCAAACAACAGGTGAGAACTGAAGCTACACGACTGCATCTCAAATGTGTTTAGTTGGCTTCAAAATAAAATATTAGAAAACATATTTGAAGTTGATGAGACCTGGATTATACTGGAACATTCTGGATGCTTGTCTTTCACTAATCAACCACATCATGGCTGAACAGGAAGGAGAAGGAAATGAAACCAAACGTGTAGCAGGTGTGTTTGGTTTTGTACAAACATTATAGCGTTTAACCTTGTACAAACACTGACAGTTGTGTGAACATTAGCTGCATGTTCAAGGTGGAATGAGGAGTTTGTAAAAACAGAGGGAGAGAGAAGATTAAACGGTGTGTTGATGGAGAGCAGACGTACCCTCCGAGCAGAGCGATCCTCAGGTTGTCTTTGAACACTGGATTTAAAATGTATCCCTGCAGACCTCCCTGCAGCTGCTGACTGTGCCAAAGGCGGAGTCCTGCCAACACTGAGACACATTCATCATGGTCCCTGCAGGTAGACGCCAAAGACAAAAAACTCTACTCAACTGCTGATTACTTATTTTGTTTGTGTTTTGTTCTTCTCTCATTGAATGAATGATAAAAGAGCTGTTGAATGGGTTATTTACTGTTCTAATGATGTTCCAGGGGACATGCACAAAAAATGCAACCAAAAGCCAGACTTAAACAATGACCCAGCATTTAACCATTCTGGATAGGAGGGACTTACATCTTATCCCTCATTTATATACAAAAACACACTACAAAGGTTTAACATTTACAAGACGAACATGGCCTCCAGCAGAATGACTTTTCAGGCACCTCCAACTGCGGTTGAGTTATCAAAAGCAGAATCTGAGTTCTATAAAATCCTGAAATCCGCCCACAGTTCAATAACAAATGAGTGGATTTCTAGATTGTACAATGTGCTCTTTCATGCTAAAAAAAACAAACAAACAAAAAAACACCCTGCACATTTAAGAAAATTTGAAAAAGAAAGCAGGAATGGGGATTTCAAAGCAGGCTTGGGAGGGAATTTGCAGCTTTCAATGATCCTCAACTAACTCCATGGAATGGAGAGAACACTGCTGGAAAAATATTGTTAGATATTTTGAGACCCCACACCAGGAAAAATAGAAGAATACGAGTTTGATGAGTTGGAGACAATGTGGTTAAATGGAGGCAAACTGCTTCCACACATTCTGGGTCTGCCCCAAACAGAGTTTATTTTGGAGTAGCATCCACAAAACACTGTGCACAGTATTTAGACTTCATATACCCCTCACTATAGAGTCTCTTTATTTTGGCCACATTCTGTTTTTGAAACACAAAGCTGCTGCAGGCCCTTTTGGCGGCGAGTAAAAAATCAATTACTAGAAAGTGGCTGAATCCAATACCACCTACAGTGGAAGACTGGTATGGTATAATTTTGGAAATGTTAAAAATGGAAAAAAAAAGACCTATTCTTCAAAAAGACAAATTCTATCAAATTTGGAACAAATGGATTGAATTTATAACCCCGGTACGAGCACACTTTGTATGACTGCACTCATGCTTCAAACTCCCTTCTTTTACCTGATGAGAGCAGTAGAATTGTTGCTCCCTTGGTTCTTTTCTATGTCGTAACATTCTAATAGAGTATGAAAGAGGCATATATAGGAAGGGTGAACACTTAACTACTGGCAGATTGATGTACAAGTGTGTGTGACATTATGCAAGTGAATATTACTGATGTGCATGAGACTGGAGGTGATAAACCCAGTTATGTTTTAAAAAATGTCTGCCTCTGTGCACACTGTGATAAATTCTTTTAAAAAATAAAACATAAAAAATAAACCATTCAGCAAACTTCCATCTGATGTTATCAAGTTAGTTCAAGCCAGGTTTCAGTACAGTGATGTGTTGGGTGGGTGATGTCAGAGTTTTCTCTATGATTACAGGCCAAAAATAACGCTGAATGTCAATTCATTCACAAATCAGTGATTTGCGTTTGTGCAATGCTGTTCTGAATCGTGACTGAAATCTGTGTTGTTGCCTGGGAAACTCTTGGACACAAGTGTTGATCTCACAGCATTTTAAAACAAAGGGAAATGTGTTTAGCTTTTTGTTCTAATTGAGTTTTTTATGTGTGGCAAAATCTCCATGTGGCAAAATGTGACTTGGCTCCTTATATGACTGACACTGAACAATCATTGCATATAAGAACTTTACTATCTGTTTCACACTTCAAAAAACCCTCCATACTGTTCACATACTTCTGCTGCATGCACATGATTAAAACATCATCTTATCAACCTGTCAGATCAGCAAGAATGTTCATGTCAAGTGGATGCAAATGTTTAATTTTAAAACCTTTATTGGCTGATACTGGTCACATGTTGATATTATAATGCACAAATATTGCAGTGCAGTGCAACAGTGGTGAAATAAATCCAAATACAGGCAGGTCTGGGTTATAGAGCTGAAAATCTTATCATGATAGTCAAGTTTCATGTTCGTCGATATTGATACTTATTAATCATGTAGGGTAAAAGTGTCTAAAGTGATCAAATAAGTTTGTTGTATTATAGATATGACTACTGATGCTTTCACAAGTTATGAACACACAGGTTGCAAGTTTTGTTCATTTTCCTTAACCGACAGTTAAAAATGCTAATAACTGATTAATCATTGACAATTAATAAGATACAAAAGGAACGTTTTTCCTTATTTCCTTAAGTTTCCTTATTGTCAGTCAGACAAAACAAATCAGACACAATAACTGCCATTTCTAGACTATTGATTAAATATTGATTTAATACATTTTAATCACTGAAATTTTTAACAGAAATTAATCAAATAATGATTTATCATTAACATCCCTACTTGTTTTTTATTGTAGATATAATGACTATGTGGGTAAAGACAAATAACAGCCATATCATGGTATAATGATATCCAAAATCTAAGACAATATCTAGTTTCAAATCACAATACAATTAATATTGATAATTACCCAGCCCAAGTTACAGTGTTAGGTGTTTATGCAAGTCATTTTCAGGCTGTAGTCTGTGGTGCTCTTGATGCCCCCCTTTAGGTGAAAACATGCACTGTAAAAGCAGCCAATCACTATGTTTGTCTGTGGCAAAAATTAACCGGTTAGTTAATGATGCTACCGAGTAAAAGACGTGTGCTGGTTGTGTCTGTGGGTCAAAGTGACTCAGAAAAAAGTCTTAGTGATGGTGGAACTAAAGTTTTTACTGTGAAAAAATGTGGCATTACCATAAATCAGCTGCTTTTAGAATGGAGTTTGGTTCAACGATAACAAAACAGCAAAATAAAGTATCTTAACAATATAACACTAACATATATACAAAAAATTCATGACCTGAAGATTAAGTAAGGTTGTTCTATGTCAGTCCGGTTGGTCCACTTTGATGGAGGCAGACTGATATTTCTTGAATTTTTTCTATGTAACGATGTTGATCTGCAAAGACACAACACAACAACTCATCTGACAAGCCAGAGAATCTGGACCACCAGTCAAAGTAGAGCAGTATTTTTAACCCAATGAGGGGCAGGAACATGACACAGGAGCAAAGTACCCAGATGGGTTGCTCTCATCCATCTCTGATGACAGCGTAAAGTAGTGTGGGATCATGGGAGTTGTTGTCTTCATCGTTTAAAAAAAGCACCAATGCTGGGAAAAATCTATTTGACATAACTCAGGCACAAATCATGTTCAGGGACAAAGTAATGTATTAAAAATGTGATTCACAATTGCCGACTTCTCTCTTCACTCCCTGACATATCCAGTGTTTCCACTATTTTTTTTTACTAGAAACTATAGCAGTAAGCAGTCCATTTTCCGCTCCAGCACTTTTAACAGTATCCCCCATAGGACACTTCACCGAAATGCACGAAAATCGGTGGGCACATGTATCACACCCAGACGGACAAAAAAGTCTCTTGCACCCATAGGCTAAACCCAACAGGAAGTCCTCTATTATTAGGGCCCGAGCACCGTAGGTGCAAGGCCCTATTGT
>JAJHUR010089417.1:0-10200 GCA_027495735.1 Lutjanus campechanus
GCATCAGAGAGTATGTGTTTGTGTGTGTGTGTGTGTGTGTGTGTGTGTGTGCATGTGTTAGAGAGAGAAATCTGAGTGTCAGGGAGGGGAAGCTGCAGACAATGAAACAGGAAAAACATGTAGTCACAAGGGGAAGACCACCTTCTCAGAGTCTCTGCTGTGCAGATGTGTGTTGCAAATTATAGACTTGAATCGGCCTCTATTCCAAGGGAAAATGCATATCTTACGTGCTCTTCTATACCCCCACGACTTGAGTTTATGCAGGCAAGCCGCCGAGTTGTTGATTTCTCACTGAAGATGAGCCTGTCTTTGGCATAGCGCTTTTTAAAATGCTTAAGTGCTGTGTTGAGTATTCACACAGGAATACTCTGGCACCGCAGATATGTGTACAGAGTACCTCAATACAGTTCTGCCTGGATCAACAAACAAACAAAAGATTTGCTGCAAAATGTTCAAAAAACATGACAAATATAGGAAGTTTTCCAGGGAATTAGGTGTGTTGGCTCATGATTTAAACAGTCTTTTTTCCCTGCTTGTTGGGTTGACTGTGAGTGAAGATTGTGCATGTCATCCAGAATATCATCTTAAAAATCTTATGTGGGGTAGCCAAATGATTATGGAACTGGCAAACACCTCAGATTCTATTTTTTTAGGGGCTTATTAAATGACCCTAAAATTATCTAAGAGAAGGAATGAACGATTGCCAGTGATAACCACCACTCTCACTGTAATCTCACAAGAAATGGAAGTTAAAAAGCAAATTCCATCTGCTTACTCCACTTTCTGTCAATAAAACTAAAAAGTGGACCTTATGTTCAGATTTTTTCCCCCAGATGAAGGCTACTTTTGTGTGTGTAATATAAGAAATCAAAGCAATGCACATTTACACAGCTAAAATGTTGACAGTGCTTCTTCTGAGATACTTGATCTCTCTTAAGAATTAAGTATGGTTGCTTGGTTTGAACAGTCTGCCTCCCTCTGCATTTTGGATATAAGAAAGCAAAGCAACGAACATTAAAGGGATAATTCACCCAACGATAAAAATTCAGTCATTATTTACTCACCCTCATGCCTACTGAAGGCTGGGTTTAGTGTTTCACAGGAAAACAGCTTTGCAGAATCTTCCCTGATAATGTAAGTGAATGGTGAAAACAACTGAAAATAAAAACATAAAATGCCTCCACACCGCTCATCTGGCTTAATCCATGTCTTGTAATGCCCTGACATGCCGTTCACTTGTGCGCACACCACCACACCACACACCCAGTTCGGACATTATGCATGCGCATGTGAACGTGGCTCATAAATTATGTAAATAGCATCTTTCAAGTCAACTTGGCAGGTTGGGGCTTTAGGGGACTTGGATTACTTTTTTTTGGTTGTTTTTGAGATTTGAAGACTGATCACCATTCATTTAAATTGTTTGTGAAACTCCAGCAGTATTTTGTGGACTAAAAAACTAAACCCGACTTCCATTTTTGGGCAAACTATCCCTTCAACACAGCTAAAATGTCCACAGTATTTCTTTATAGATAACTGATCTCTCTACAGATGGCTTGATTGTACGTTTTTCAGGGAATCAGGTGGCTTTTCGGGTTTTCTTGATTTGATCAGTTTATCTTAAAAGAATCTTATGTAGGGGAGCCAAACAATTATGGAACTGGCAACTTCCTCCAATTTTATTTTGTAAGGACTAATGACCCTCAAAGTATTTAGAGAGAAAGAATGAACAGTGATTAACACCACTCTCATTATAATCTTAATCAAGAAAAATGAAAGTAAAAAGAATGCTTTGTACATGGCAACTGAGCAAACCCCATCTGCAAACTGTCAGATGGAGTTAAAAGCTCTGGGTAGAATTGAAAAGTGGACCTTGTGTTCAGATTTTTATCACCAAAATGTCTTCTTTACATGTGTAATATAAGAAATCAAAGCAATGAACATTTACACAGCTAAAACGTCTACAGTACTAAAACATACTACTGTATGTATGAAGATGCATGTCATCCAGGAACATAAATCTTCTGTGGGGTTATGTAAGGACTAATGACCCTAAAATTATTTAGAGAGAAGGAATGAACAGTTGCCAGTGATTTACACCACCCGCATTATAAGCTCACTCAAACAAAATGAAAATAAAATTTAAAAAAAAAAAAGCTTTTTACATGGCAACTAAGCAAACTCCATCTGCAAGTTGAAAGTTTTGGATAAAATTTAAAAATTGGACCTTGTGTTCAGATTGTTTCCCATAGGGTACTTTTATGTGTGAAATATAAGAAATCAAAGCAATGCACATGTACACGGTACTTCTCCGGAGATAATTGGTCTTTCCACAGATGTCCCGATTGTGAGTTTTCCAGGGAATTACAGTAGGTGTGGTGGCTTTTTTGGGTTTTCATGATTTAAACAGTTTATCTTAAAAGAATCTCATGCAGGGTAGCCAAACAATTATGGAACTGGCAACATTCTCTGATTTTATTTTGTAAGAACTGATGACCCTAAAAGTATTGAGAGAGAAGGAATGAACAGTTGCCAGCGATTACCACCACCCTCATTATAATCTCACTCGAGAAGATCTAACTCAAATGAAAATAATTTTTAAAAAGTGTTTGTTTTGGGGGGTTTTTATACATGGCAACTGAGCAAACTCTATCCTCTGTCAGATGGAGTTGAAAGCTCTGGATAAAACTAAAGAGTGGACCTTGTGTTCAGATTTTCTCCCCAAATGTAGGCTACTTTTATTTGTGAAAAATAAGAAATCAAAGCGATGCACATTTACACAGCTTAGATATCTACAGTACTTGTTCGGAGAACGGAGATAATTGATCTCTCTACAGACGTCTTGTTCGTTAGTTTTCCAGGGAATTAGGTGGGTGGGCATTTCCCTTGCTTGTTGGGTTGACTATGTGTGAAGATTATGCATGTCCTCCAAGATATTATCTTTTAAAAATCTTATGTAGAATAGCCAACCAATTATGGATCTGGCAACTGCCTCCAATTCTATTTTCTAATGGACTTATTAAATGACCCTAAATGTATTTAGAGAGAAGGAATGAACAGTTGCCAGTGATTAACACCACCCTCATTATAAGCTTACTCAAGAAAAAAAAAGTTAAAAAAAAAAAAAAAAGCTAAATACATGGCAACTGAGCAAACTCCATCTGCAAACTTCATCCTCTGTCAGATGGAGTCGAAAGCTCTGGATAAAACCGAAAAGTGGACCTTGTGTTCAGATTTCTACCCCCAAATGTAGGCATCTTTTATGTGTGTAATAAAAGAAATCAAAGCAATGAAGATTTACTCAGCTAAAATGTCACTTCCTCAGAGATATTTGATCTCTACAGATGTCTTAATCGTACATTTACCAGGGAATTAGGTGTGTTGGCTCTTTCGGGTATTCATGATTTAAACCTAACACCCCTTGCGTGTTGGGTTACGTGAAGATTACACATGTCATCTGAAATATTATCTTTAAAAAATTATTAACAATTATGGAACTGGCATCTGCCTCCAATTGGATTTAGCAAGGGACTTATCATTTTAACGACCCCCAAAAGTGTTTAGATAGAAGGAATGAACAGTTGCCAGTGATTAACACTGCCCTCATTATAATCTCACTCAAGAAAATAAAAAACAACAACAACAACAACAACAACAAAAAACGCTTTGTACATGGCAACCTAGCAAACTCCATCTGCAAACTCTATCTTCTGTCAGATGGAGTTGAAAGCTCTGGATAAAACTGAAAAGTGGACCTTGTGTTCAGACCCCCCCAATGTAGGCTTCATTTATAAGAAATAAAAGCAATGCACAAAGCAATTTACACAGCTAAAATGTCCACAGCACTGCCTCTGACATGATTGATCTCTCCACAGACGTCTTGATCGTACGTTTTCCAGGTAATTAGGGGTGTTAGGTAGGCAGGAACATTTTCCCCTGCTCGTTCAGTTGAACAGGATGAAGATGCATGCCCTCCAGGATATAATCTCAAAAGACTCTCATGTAGAGTATACCCAAACAATTATGTGCCTCCAATTCTATTTTTCAAAGGACTTATTAATTTGACCCTAGAAATATTTAGAGAAAATGAATGAGCAGTTGGCAGTAATTAACACTGCCCTTGCTATAATCTTAAAATTAATTAAAATTTTTAGGGAAAAGTTTTTTTACATGGCAACTGAGCAAACTCCATCTGTAAACTTCAGTCAGATGGAGTCGAAAGCTCTGGATAAAACTGAAAAGTGGACCTTGTGTTCAGATTTTTACCCCAAATCTTTTATGCGTGTAATATAAGAAGTCAAAGCAATCCACACTTACACAGCGAACATTACTACAGTACTTCCACTGAGGTAATAACACCAATATGGTTGTTGAGGCTTTAAGTCCTTTAGTATTCAGCGTCTGACAGCAGTGTGCTTGGGCTTCGCTCGATTCCATTTGGAGAATTTTCCATCACAGAACATCCAAATGATCTATTTAGCAGATGTCTTTCAAAGTGTAGTGATTGTAAAATGCATTTCACAAAAAGATTTGCCATTATGAATATTAATGTTTCTCTTCGTATTCCTCTCATTTTCTCGTTTTCGGATGGTATAATGGGCCTGGGCTGTGCGGATGTGAAATAAACTTGGGCTAAATAGGGGATCGTCTGAATTAATAGAGGGTTGTAAAATCTGGCCGGATGAATCAATGCATGACACACCCACACGTGTTCAAGTTGTCTCACTCCTGGCGCTGTGAATGAATGAAGTTTATGTGTTAAAAGTTGGCTCCCATTTCAAAAACATATTTTACTTTTAGCTCGGCTGCTCAACATTCTGCTGCATTATTCTTGTCAAGCAGCGATGATCTCTCCCGAATGGCAATCTGGCAGTGGGCTTTCCAATATGGAGTGATGAGTGATGTGTCGTGTGTAAATTGTCCCACATTGGATCAGACTTATTGATTTCTCAGTGTTGGCACTTGGATCTTTTGAGCTCTGTGCTTCTGCGGCAGAATGATTACTTTTTCATCATCTCATTGATATTTCATCATTATTGTACTTCTCCTTCCTTCCGTCCAAACTACTACTGCCAACTGCCCTTCTGAAAAGCAATTATGCTATGGATGTCTATCATTTCCCTCTTATGAAACTGTCCATGTGCCAGAGCTCCTTTAGAATACAGAGATGTTATATTCACACAGTAGATGTGCAGTTCAACCTTTTCACTTGGAGCTGTTCCTGTGTGCCTCTGAGTTGTTTTGGAGCTTTTGTGCTTCGCCCATTAGCCATGCAGTGACACTTCTGGCTTGTTTGTGCTGCACCTTATGTGTTTACTGCCATAGGATCCAACTTACAAAGAATAATGATAATGTTTGTCACACCTTCCCTGCTCAAGTAAATATGAAGAAGCGTCACTGTCATTATTTAAATGCAAATGATGGCTTGGAGAGGCAAAATCCGCACTATAAAATACCTTCATTGATTATAGTTCTGCCTGTGGATTACCGCATGAGTGCAAGAATATGCATAATGATAGCAATTACAGAGTACACAGTGTTGAAATTTATTTTTGAAAAGAATCAGAATACCGTGGTTCAAAAGAAAAGAAAGAAAAAACAGAGTGCAGTTTATAAAAAATACTGCTTGTGCTCCGTCGTCAGAGTGAAGCTGGTAGTCGTACAGTAGTAGTCCCATCTGGAGGTGTGTGAGGAGGCGTGTTGACTTGACAAGAGTGTTTGATATGTTAGCGGGGGGAAGGGAGCCTGCTGAAGTGCACCACGGCATCATGTCACTTCATGACATCAGATAAAATGAGAGGAAAGGGTAGAGTCATAAACCTTAAAGCTGAACAAGGCAGGCTTTGTGTGTAAAAATCCACCTGTTTTAACAGCCTTTAGTTTGACCTGTGGAGAGAACATCAAATTGGAATTAATGGACCTATTCAACATTTTTGTGTTCAGTGGGAAAATTCGAGGGGAAACAACCGAGAGCAAATTACCAAATTTCCCTTCAACAGGAGCAAACAAGTGCTGCATTTAGAGACAGCTGAACTCATAAATGCTACATCTTTTGCCTGTTGTTATCTTGGTGTCCTTCAGCACAGTGGTACTAAAAGCTGTGGGGCACGCCCCGTTTATAACGCGCTGAGCTGGACCGAGTAGGGCCAAAATGCACCTGACCCGACTCCAAGAGGGTTGTGGTGATGTCTTGCCAACCGTGACCCCTGACGACCCCCCTTTCTCCCCCTCAAACAAACCAAGGCTCAAATCACGTCTGTGTAGAGAGACCAGGGGGGAAAGGTATTTTTGTAGCTTCTAACAGAATCTCTGTGGTTTGAAGTTTAGTTTCCTTACTGTGTCACTGTTTTTACTTTCAGGTATCTGTTTCATGTTCACTTTCAGCCAGATTGGAGTTGTGTTAAGTTACTGCTGACAAAAACGAAGCACTTCCTGATTTGCTGCTTCATAACAAAAGCATTTAAATAAGTGGGGACTTTTATTGTGAAGAGTTTATTGGAAGTTAAGAGTTTATTCGACGTTTCACAGCCACTCGACTTGAGCTAAGCTTGTATTCAGTTAATGACACACCTTTAAGCACCGTGTTGTAATGGAGATGCAAATCCCTGCCATGCTGGGCCGACATGTGTATGGAAAAGGGGTAATAGTGGAGCAGATTGGTCATCCATTGATAGTTCGATCCTAGCTGCTATGCTGGTTGCACAACATCAAAGTGTCCTTGAGCAAAACACTGAACCTCAAATTGCTCCCTACTGCTGCTATCAGTGTGTGTCAGTAGGCTATGTGTGTGAATGGGAGGCATTGTGAATGCTCTCTTCCTTAATTAGGAAAGCACAGTCCATTTCCATTGCAGGAGGGGAGTGACCGCAGGAAAGGGAACCAAAGTGTAAGAACTCACGCAGTTCATGTTCATGATAACATCTTTCAAAAATAACATTTAACTAATTTTGTTACAAGTTTCTCTAAATTGGTTGATAAAAATTTAATTTACAGAGAGCTGAGAGAGTCCGGGCAGTAAATTTCTTCCTGCTTTAGAAAGGGGACGTGACAGGAAGGGGTTTGGGAACCAGGACTGCTCTGGCATAAATGAGCATGCTGTGTCGAGTTTATTGAGATCACATTACAGGATTTCTGGCTATTTAAGTCCACAAAATTAAAAAGTCTCCTCTTGCTGCCATGTGTGAAATTAACTTGTACAGCATTAATCAAAATATATGGGCTTCTGTGCAGTTGCACACGTTGCAGATGCATGCGTACAGACTCATTTGCATGTATGCACAAAAACATATACAAAGTGCAAACATCAGGCATATAAAAACACACACCAGTGTGTAAGTAATAAGTAGAGCTACAATGATTAACTGATTATTAATCAATTATTTAATTAATCGCAAATTATTTTGATAATAGAGCAGTCTAATCGATCAGACTAATCAATCAGAGTCATTTTTTAAATAAGAAATGTCCAAATTATCTGATTTTCTCGTTTCTTTACTCCTTTATGATAGTAAACTTAATACCGTTGGGTTGTGGACAAAACAAGACATTTGAGGACGTAAACGTTTTTCAACATTTTCTGATGAACAATTAATTAATTAATCAAGAAAAATTATTGACAATTTAATCAATAATGAAAATAATCGTCAGGTGCAGCCCTATTAATAAGTAAGTAAACTTTCTTTATAAAGCACTTTTCAAAACCACTATTACAAGGTGCTGTACAGTACAAACATTAATAAACGTTAATAAAAACAACAAAATATCATCAATAACATGACAAACAAACGTTACAGGATAAAGTACTTATAAAATAGCAAAAATAACAATAACAGTAACAATAGGCAAATGGGCAATAGGCAAAAACAATAAAACTACAAAATGTTACAAGATAAAATACTTACAAAATAAATGTGTTTTTAGCAGCTTCTTAAAACTATCACTTGACTCTGCTTTTTTTTTGTATAGCTACGGAAAACAATTCCAAAAAGTGGGAGCCGCAACTGCAAAAGCTCTGTCACCTTTTGGTTTGAGCTTAGATTCCTGGGTAGCCAGAAGTCCTCGTTCATTAGACCTCAGTGCTCTCACCATATAGTGAGCGGACAGTGTAATTCAGAAATATAAAATGAGGCCAGCCCTTGCCATGCTTTATATGTGATTAAAAGAACTTTAAAAATCAGCTGCATTTTGGGCCAACTGAAGTCCAGACTGATTGAAGGTGTTTAACAGTGAATTACATTAATCAATAGAGGAGGCCATTAATATTTTTTTTCCAGATCTTGGAAGGATAATACAGGTTTGATTTTAGAAATATATATTTTTTGAAGAAACACAGTTGGACTACTTTCTTCATGTGGCACTCATGTGTGTGTCTAGAAAACTCAATAGCTTAAAAAAAAACTTAATAGCTGTTTGGCAATTTTGCAGTTTAAAAGAAAGAAAAATACAGTTGTATATCATCTGTACAAAAGTGATAAAAAAAATTACACTTGAATCAACTAGTTGAGGAACAAAGGGGAAGCATGCACAAGAATAAAAGAACAGGACAAAGTATTGAACCTTGATGAGACAATTATCATTGTCACAGAAAATCTCCTGTCTGACAAATAGGAGGCAAACTAATCAAGTACAGTCCCTGTTATACATGCCCAATGCTGAAGCCTACTGAGAGGAAAAAAGTGATCAACAGTATGAAAAGCTGGGCTGAGATCAAGCAGCAACAGAACTGAGCGTTCTCCAGCATCGGTGCGTATTACAATGTCGTGTGAAACCCTCAGTAGGACAGTTTAAAGACTGTGTGTCAAACGGAAACCAGACTGGAATTTATCAAAGATTTCATTACCGTCCAGTGGGCATCATTTATAAATATATGAAATTTATATTTCAACTTCAGACTTCAGATAATTTCTGATGGCATACTTACGTTTAATTCATAGAAGATACTGAGCATAAAAAACCTTGTTTTAGCAGGTTCTCGGAAGCCTATTTGAAATTTCCGTGTTTGTGATTTATAAATCTCAAACTTACTTAAAATCGATGGCATCTGCCTTATAATCAGCGATTTCCCCTTTTATAATGCAGCACAAATGAGGCTTTATTCAGTCAATAGTGACGAGCCAAAAGAGAAAAGGTTTTTGGTTCCTTTTTGGAGGTTGAGATGACAGCAATGCTAGAGGAAATTGAAGCCAGGCAAACATATTATCCCGTGGACTAAATAGTAGGCTGGCAGACAAGGTCAAACATGTTATTCCTATCTCATTGTTCATGAGTCCAATGCTCGCCACAAGGTACATAAACTAAAAAGCAGAATTGTTGGAACAACTAACTGACGACGCAGAAATGAATTAAGTTCGCTTTGTTTTTGTTTTTTAAAATCACTTTTGTTAATCTAATTTTTTAACTTGATTTGCAAAATAAAAGAAAAACTGGACTCATTTGTGTTTTACCAGTTAAAGTATTTTTTTTTTTACACTTGGTTGTACACCAAAAACAGAATATTGGGCCTCATGCAAGAATCACTCATATGAACAGATTTCTTCTTAAGTTCTTAGGTGGTGTGTACAAATGACTTAAGAGAACTTTCACCAATTTTCTTGTATTTTGAATTTTCTGAATTACCTGTTGTAGGGTCACGTGTGGTCAGTCTGCTGGTATCCAAACTGACGTTTTTCTCTTCTGAGTTAGTATAATTAGTTTGAAGACATTTTGAGTTTGAAAAATAAATTTCACTTCATAATTATGTTGACATTATCCTGTTTGACTACATTTCAAATTATTATGTATTTGTAAATTTAATTATGAAGCCTATCATTCACTCAATGATCAGTTATTGCCTGCTGTCAGGTGTATTGGCCGTATATCTGCACATGCAGGTTTATGAAGTCTCTGTCCAGGCGAATATTCTCACTTATTCTGTCCTTTGTCTCCGTGATGAAAACTTCCCCTTAACCCTCTCCTCTCATTGCAGTCATCAATTGCCCCTTACTGTGGCGAGTCATTTTTTTTTCTCTTAAGTCATTTTCATATCAAGACTTTTATTCTTTATTTCGGTGACAGTCCGACCCTCCAGTTAAACAGCATTAACAGCACTCGCTTTTCCCATTTCTTTGCTTTAGCAGGTCTTTTAATTCTACTGCTGACGTTGTTAAAATGACAGATTTTAGTTCATGGATCTCTGAAAGCGGAACGTCAAACTCCAAACTT
>JAJHUR010089419.1:0-15551 GCA_027495735.1 Lutjanus campechanus
GGCGTTACTAACGGCGTTATTTTTTTCAGTAACGGATAATCTAACTAATTACTATTTCCATCGTTACAACGCCGTTACCGTTACCGACAATTAAATGTGATGCGTTATAAACTAAAGCTATTCATTGAAGCCCTTGTCATCCGGCTCGATGCACAGCTGTTTTTTTTTTTCTTTGGTGAGGGACGAGGGAGGGACGGGACAACGATTGGCTAAAGGTAGAGTAAGCTTTCAACACTGAAACACGCTGAAACACTCTGCTCAACGAGCAATAGTTACTTTCCCTGGTAACTAGTTACTTTCATAGTGGAGTAATTCAGTTACTAACACAGTTACTTTTTGGGAGAAATAACTAGTAACTATAACTAATTACTTTTTAAAAGCAACGTGCCCAACACTGCTCAGAACCCAGCCATGTTCTGCCTTGCTCAGTTACGTCCAGCCCTGCCCCTGTCCTGCTGCCCAGCCCTGTCCAACCCAGCTTGTAAATTATTTTTATATTAATAAAATCTTTTTTACTATATCTGTAGTCACATAGTACTTATTTTTCTGTAGTGAGAATTGATAAGAGAATTGATAAGGAATTGGATCGATAAGCAGGGATTGATAAGGAATTGGAATCGCTAAAACCTTATCAATACACAGCCCTAGTGGTGAACAGACTCACCAATAAGCTGACAGGTTAGCTGCGCTAGCCAGCTAACAAGCAGCACAGTGTTCACTTAAAATTAGTTATCTGTGCAGATATGCAGCTGTCGGAATCAAATGTAGGAATCAAAGCAATTTGGTCTGCACCATGCATTGAAGTTTGGTATCCAGCCCTAGTTGCAGTTGCATCACCAAGGAAAATGCCAAGCATTTGTTGATGTGAGTTGTAACTTCATTAGCAGCACATTCACTGCAGTCTTCGCTAATACCGCTTCTGTCCGGCTCCTTATATTCTTATATACTTATATAGTGTTAGTGGTAAACACAGCTAGGCCACCTTTCTACTCCACCAAATACTCTGATTCTATTCTCAAATATTGTTTTTAATCACTAGCTATACATGTGCAACATTTAAATGGAGGAGGAAAACAGTGGTGGGTGGAAGGGACAGGAAACAATCAACAAAAATAAGATTATGAGAAAAAAATGACTAAACTTATCACATCACTGAGTTCAAAAAGACTAGTACAGAAATCTTATATAGAGAGACAGACAGGAAAAGATGAGGAGATGGAAATGACTGAGATGGAGAACTGAAGTCCAATGAAATATGAGGATTTCAGCATGTGAATCAATACATCACCTCCTCCTTGCATCATCTTGTAGATCTTGCTCTCAATGTGGAGCTGGGGGTGCTTGGTCTTCACACATTCCAACTTAATCGCAACCTCCTCTCCCACTGAAATATCCGTGCCTGGAAAAGGACAAATGGTAACACGCATGTTAAGGTTACAAGGATTTGTCCATCAAAATTACAAAACATAGTGGCATCAAGCTATTTGTTTTGAAATATACACTTAATTACAATTAACTGTGATCATTTGATCACGACTACTAATAAAAACCGTTAACAAAAGCTGTGAATTACCTTGGGTAACCTGAAACCTTTTGTCTGACTGGTTGCTGCTGGCTTTTTCAAATATAGTATTTTAATGCTGTGAGCAGGGCTGTTAATCACATTCTTTTACACTGAAAGCCAGTTTTAATTTATTTTATTTCGTCCTCAGTACAGCTTCACAGTATTCAGTGCTCAGACTTTTTTCCATCATCATAATCTACTTCTTACACAGAACTGAGAGAGGGATACTGAGAAGGAAGTTGACGATGATTAAACCAGTCCAATCCTTTCTCTTAATTCAAGTTGTTATATTTCGTCTTTTTATTTGTAGTTATTCATAATTGTAAGAAATGCCAGTTAAGGTTTACTGTGTTAACTTACTATAAAGACTATCTGCAAATATCAATCAATATCTTAAATCCCTAATATAGGGATTTTCCCCAAAAATCCAGTATCTGTCGCACTAGCCCTGACATTTAAATATATATCGTCTTTGTACCGTTTTAAATGGAATACACTTCAAATAAGATTATCAAATGATCACATTTTATTGTAATTATATGTAACTATTCCACTTTGCTGAAAAAGTTCTGAAGGTATGAAGTTAGAACCAGATCTCCATAACCCACTCCTCATCTTTGCTTGAGGCTAAGGGCTCAAGGCTACATTAGCTGCTACTGGCATAACACCCTGGCTCTGCTGTCAGTGGTTGAGTTGCATTTTATTATCGTGGAACCAGGTTGGCAAGGGAAAAAATGCATGGGATAAAAGTCAAAATCTCTCGTTCTGCTGCATAGATGTTTTTTTAAAACTATCCATGGAGTGTCTAACAATATTATAGGAGAGCAATGCTAAAAGTGCTCAACAGAATACTCTTAACACCTCCATGTGCAAACAATATGTTTGATGATTCATATGCGTGTGCTTATATAAAACCAACTGCAGCAGTTTCATCTACAAGGTTAGGGAATCATAGCTGGCTACTGCTCTTCTCGCTCTTCGTCTGCTTGCATTCAGGATGACTAACACCATGTGTGTACTGGTGTTAGTCATCCTGAATAAACCTGTGTTCAACCTCAGCCATGCATTTTTTAACACTCTTGACAAGGAATATTGCTGACCTGGTAGGACACAAGTGGGGTTACTTATGTCAATGTTGGGGCAGCAACAAAATGGGGCCCCATTTATGCTTTAGTGGCTCTTTTTCACATTTCAGCTTCATAGCAGATTGGTTCCCAAACTTTTTTTTGCATGCCCACCACCATCTCTTCTTCATCTTTACGCAATTAAAAATCATGTTCCTGGCTGGATGAAGACCAATTCTCACATTTCCAAGAGCACAGCCACCATATTGGTACAGAGAAGCCATGCCTCGAGGCAAGATTTCAGACTTTATGATGCCACTGTTTCATTAAATTTAGGTAAATTTTGCAATAAAGCTAAACACAAAATGTGAAACTATAGCTGTACTCTAGGGAGGGGTGTCGAGAGCCAGTACTAAATTGGTACCCATATTTATGCAAGTAGTCTTGCATGCAAGACAGACAGACAAAAAAAGTAATTTTAGAACCTTGATGTAGATTCATCCCTATATGCGATTTCATTTCTAAATTATGTTGATTTTTTTTTTTCCAAGAGCCGGCGGCATGTGTCAGAGTTGTAAACAAGTGCTCCAAGGCTTCTCCCTTATCCTAGGGCTGGGCGATAAATCGATTTTATCGATTAATTCAAATTTGTACTTAATGTCGATTTGTTTTAATGAAAATCGATTTTCTCATCAACATCCGCCACCAACGCCTGCCTGCTGGGCTCCCGTAGTTCAGAGAGTTACTTGATACACAGACAACATGCCGGCTAGCGGTGCAGATCTCACTCCGAAGGAAGGAAACGTATCTTCTAGTGTTGCAACGGATCGCAGTGAATACGTGTTTCGTACGGTTCGCCTTCCACAGTTCGGCACGCACGTAATCCGCGGTCTACGTGTGAGCAACATAGTTTTACTGTCACTGTTACTTTTGTATTTAAGTTATAACACCCGAAATCTCAGTGCAGAGTTGCAGTGAAAACACACATGCTGCTGCTGCAGCGCATCTCTGAGAACAGCAACTAATTTAAAATCCGTCACATCGCCTTGAGTGAAATCAAGGCCATGACTTTTTTCACTGATGTAACTATGCTGTCGTCAAAGAAACATCATAACACTGTGATAATTATTGAAACTTTGGAGATATCAGCTGTCTTAACTACACAGCTCGTCTCTGTTTACTGGTGCAGTGGAGCTCTGTCTCACCCTGTCTGTGACACAGTGTGTCTGTGCTGATTGGTTACCCCTAACTTCTAACCAATCAGATGTGCTGTAGGCGGGACACTGAGCCAGAGCGTAGTTGTGTATTATACTGTGCAGTGTATAATGATCTAATGTATGTATATACATAGAACAGTAGCCTACTGTATAAGTTTGAAGATTTTAATCTTATTACCATCAAAGCCAAGTGCATTTTTAAAATAATTTAACCCTAACTCCACCATTTTTTTCTTTTTTGCTGATCCAAAAAATGATCCGATCCGTGACTTAAAACCATGATACAATGATACGAAACTTGTTTTGAACAATTTCTTTGTCATCTGCAAATTGATTTTAGGTAGGGGTGAAAAAAATCGATTTAAATTGTGAATCGGGATTTTTTGTGAAAAAATCTGAGATTTTTTTTTAGGCCATATTGCCCAGCCCTTCCTTATCCTATGACAAAGCGCCTTTTGGTCACGTGATCCATGGCACGCAGAATCAAATAGTTGAGTTGAAAGTTTCTGAGCCAAATAACGTTAATCGCAAGGAAAACTCAGTGAACAAATGAACGCAAAATGGATGTTGCTGAAAGCCCAGGTAGTAGTGACGAGAATCAGCCCACCACCCAAACCGACCTCATTCCCAAAATAGGTGGTACTTCGGTGGTGTGGAACTACTTTGGATTTAGACAAGACGATGAGAGTCAGTCCAATGTGCTCTGTAAGGCATGCTTGACTGTCGTTGCAACTAGTGTCCGACCGATTATCGTTCACCGATTTATCGGGGCCCGTTCTATCGGAGGTTCTATCGCATCTGTGAAATGTCTCGCCGATAGAAAAAAAAAACAGTGTGACAAATAAAGAACGTGCTGGTGTAATGATTTATCTTGCCCAGTAGAGCGCGCTGAGCTCAGCTCACATTTCAGCCCCCCCACTCTACTCTTCACCACATCACCAAACGTCACTGACCGGACCAGTACAGCAGCATCGCAAAACTTTTTCCCTCTTGCCACAAGCAACGGTAAGTTAGTTCATGAAATAAGTAACTGTTAACATGATAACATCATTGGAACAATTATAGGTCACATTTCATTGCCCCTTTCAACATAAAAGTGTCCCCGGCCAAAATCCCTCGTGTATAATTAACGAGGCAACTTTAACATCGCAGATGTTGTCTCGTAGCATTACATGAGTGACGTTAGCAGAATGAAGGGATCAGTTCATGTTTAAGTAGCAAAAAAGTAAAAACAGCCCAACACATGACATGCCGCCGGTATAATTGTGGATTGAAGAAAGAAAGCAGTAGTCGCTGGCTGCGCCCACACAGTACAATGCATTTACAGTAAAAAAAAATAAAAGATATCTAGACAAGTAACGACTAAAACAGTGATAGGAGGAGACATACAAAGCACAGGAGAGGAGAGCATTATTGTATTTCATATGGATGTTAAAAAAAACAAAATAACAAAAAAAACACTTTATCGCACAAATTGTGAGATGAAGTAACGATGAGGAAGATTACGGATTTGGGAATAATAACATCTGTGAATTATAACGTTTTAAATCTGAACTTTGTGCCTGACTGAACGCTGTGGAAAACGTGGAGTCAGGTAAGAAATATTTCTGTGGATATTTTAGCTGTGATGAGCTCTGGCTGAGGAGTCAGACGGTGTCTGCTGCTGTGGACTGATGTGAGCTTTAGGTGAATACTTTGAGGTCCGGGTGGTAATAGTGGTTGCGATTAGGGCTGAACGATATATCGTTATCGTATCTATATCTAGATATGAACATTCAAGATATTAATATCAAAAAAGCAACGATATAAACGACATAGATTTCCCCCGCGCTCGCCCTGCATGTACAGCTGTGGAAGTCACAATAAATTTCATTTTTACGATTGCCCTTGAATGCACCGCTAAGGCCAGCCAACCACAAACCTTATTTCATGCTTGCTGTGGATCAACAGCTGAAGCCAACCAATGACAAACATATGAGGGCGGGAGTGAGGGAGACGGAGACGGAGACTGACGCACACACACACACACACTACATCCACAGCGGGGAAATTAAAAAGTAAGAAAGAAAAGTGACATGAGTGCGGAAGATAATGCGGCCGATGGCGGTGCAGAATCTGATTTGGTGCCAAAACGATTAGCGACAAATCTAGCGACTTTTTCTGGTGTTATTGGAGACTCGTTCTGCAGTTACTGTCCTCAACGAGCAGCGGGTGCTGCTGTGAGCTGCTCCCCCGTCCCAAAGCACTCACAGGCGGTCAGTCTCACAGTAGCCTCACGCAGCACGTGTAGCTGCAGTCAAATCAAATCAAATCAAATCAAATTTTATTTATATAGCGCCAATTCACAACAAAGTTGTCTCAAGACACTTTACATATAGAGTAGGTCTAGACCACACTCTATAATCATATTTACATCCGACAATTGAAACAATCCCCACATGAGCAAGCACTTAGGCGACAGTGGCGAGGAAAAACTTCCTTTTAACAGGCAGAAACCTCGGACAGATCCAAGGCACATGGTGGGCGGCGACCTGACGGCACCGGTCAGAGCAGAGAGGAGACCCACACCACTCCGCGTCCAGACTGTAAATAAATCGCACATGATCCTGTCCTGGCTTACAGAGCGGGATGTAAATGTGAATGTTTCTTCACTGTCACACTAATATCGTACGAGTCGTCGACGTCCACGCGCCTTCAGTGCTTTGGGCACAGGCTACACCTGGCAATAGGTACGTTTTGCTATGTTAATTTAAATAACTTTGAGAGAGAGAGAGAGCGCGCGCGCGAGAGAGAGAGAGAGAGGAAACAATCTGCATTAATATGTGGTTATTTAGCCATTGTAATATACTCATGAATTATTTTGTACATCTATTTTTTCTAGAAAACGCAGTGAAAGGTGACAGCCGGATCAGCCGTGCCACAGGTGTCTGGTTTTGCTTGGTTTTCACCGAACCCGTAGTCATATCGTATCGATATCGAGATATCTGTCATGAATATCGAGATATGAAATTTTGTCCATATCGTTCAGCCCTAGTTGCGATTCGTTTTGAATTTCTGACAGTCATATGGCTGCTAGATTGTTTAAGAAAGCTCACATCAGATCATTCTTGTGCTGCAGTTGAAATCTGTCGGTTAGGAGACGTGTGTCGGCTCTTTTCGGCGCTGCTAGTCGGCGCAGCAGCAGTGGATTAAAACGGGCTGTTAGCTCGACGTATTTTTACATCCATAAGAAATACAATAGTGGTCTCCTTGTCTTCTTCTCTCCTGTGCTTTGTATGTCTCCTCCTATCACTGTTTTAGTCGTTACCTGTCTCGATATCTTTTACTATTTTTATTGGTGTAAGAAAGCAGCTGTCTGTACTACTGTTACTGTACCCTTGCATAATCATATCGGCAGGGTCCAAAACTAACTTTTTCACTTACCAGCCAGGCTGGCTGGTAAGTGAAATTTTTTACCAGCCAGGCAGATATTTTACCAGCCAACAAAATAAAAATTGCTTTTAAGTGTCGTAAATTGCTATCAGTACTATTTACATGTCACACACACACACACACACACACACACACACACACATATATATATATATATATATTAGGGGTGCAACGGATCAAAAACTCAGATCGTATCACGGTTTTAAGTCACGGATCGGATCATTTTTCGGATCAGCAAAAAAGAAAAAAATGATAATAATTGTTATTTTAAAAATGCACTTGGCTTTGATCTGTCTGTAATTATCACCATAGTTATGTAATGTAATAATAATGATAATAGTAATGATAATGATGATGATGGTAATAAGATTAAAATCTTGAAACTCATACAGTAGGCTACTGTTCAGTGTATATACATACAGTACATTAGATCATTATACACTGCACAGTATAATACACACGCTCTGGCTCAATGTCTCGCCTACAGCACATCTGATTGGTTAGAAGTTACGGGTAACCAATCAGCACAGACACACTGTGTCACAGACAGGGTGAGACAGCTGCACTGCACCGGTGAGAGACGAGCTGTGTAGTTATGACAGCTGACATCTCCAAAGTTTCAATAATTATTACAGTGTGTATGATCTGTTCCTATGACGACAGCATAGTTACATCAGTGAAAAAAGTCATAGCCTTGATTTCACTCAAGACGATGTGACGGCTTTTAAATCAGTCGCTCTTCTCAGAGATGCGCTGCACACAGCAGCCTGTGTGTTTTCACCGCAACTCTGCGTTGAGATTTCGGGTATTATAACTTAAATACAAACGTAACAGTGACAGTAAAACTATGTTGCTCACACGTAGACCGCGGATCACGTGCGTGCCGAACCGGCACTGCATCCATTGAGGCAACTGCCTCAGACAGCGGCAGGTCCGTGGTAGCTGCCTCAGATAGCGGCATATGCTGCAGCAGGTCCGGGTTGCCACAGGAAGTGCCACTGCTTGCTGCCGCTGCCACCATAGACATGGCTGCCACAGTTGGAACTTGCTGTCTCTCACAAAGGCATGACGCACTTACGTGACCAAAGATCATCTCTGCTGAAAGACACATTACTCTGTCAGGAAACCAGCGGCTACCAGCATTGTTCTCCTCCACTCCAGTAACGAAAAAATGAAATTTTCGCCGGTAAAAAAAATAAAAATAACTCGCCAGAGTGGCGAGTGGTCTTAAAAATTTACCAGCCAGAGCCGAAATCTACCCGTAATTGTCGAGTGGCGAGTGTTAGTTTTGGACCCTGCATATCGGTGCAAAATCTTTGCACAATCCAAGGCCTGTTTTCATTCCAGCTCAAAAAGTCACTATATCAGTTGCATATCGGTTATCGCCCCCCTCTAAAATCGGTTATCGTTATCGGGCCAAAAAATCCCTATCGGTCGGACACTACATTAGACACAAACTCTCAACTCTTCCCTCACTTCACCTTGGTCTTAAATACTCCTGATCTAGTGGCTAGCTGAGCACTGTCTGTGTTGACTGTATTTCCATCAAGAGCCACATTGTGTTTTATTTCAATTATATTAGTTGACTAGTCATCGGTCGTTTATGATATAATTATTTAAAATTATATTTTTGGGGCACCAAGCCAGCTGAAATATGAAACGGCAGTTAACTCAAAATAAATAATTAGGCATTTAAAATCCAACTTAAGTAAAAGTACCTAAGTCTATCAATTAAATTTACAAAAAGAAAAGTATTTAAGTAAATGTACTCGCATTGCAGAAAAATTGGACTGTGAAACATCAAATAAAAGTAACAAAGTACTTCATTAATACTAGTAGTGATGAGTCAACTCAAAGCATAAGCAGCATTTTATTGTCACAGCTGCTCAAAGTGGTTCTAGTTTGAACTGCTTTGTGTGGGTTATAAAATAACAATTATACAATAATAGCATTAAGAAATGCTGCTGGAAGAGCCCTGCACTTGTTGTTTTAAGATAATTTAAACATACAACAAACACAAAAATTTGTGTTGATGTTTGTATTCTTCTACTAAGGTTTAAGGTATTTTTATTGCATTTATTTTATTGCAAGTTTTGCCAGCTTTGTATTTATTGCAAGTAGACAAAAACTAACAGTAGATTGTATTCAGTCTTTTACTGCAAATGAATATTGGTTTTTAATATCAGTTATCTGTCTCCTTGATTATTAATAATCAATATCAGTCCTGGAACCACAAAAAAAAAAAGAAAAAGAAAGAAAGAAAAAACAAACACACCAGTCAATCCCTGTCATTCTTGAAAGAAGAACTGATGCAGAAAAGTCAATAATCAAAAAATTAAAACCCAGTTCTCAAGATTATAATCACCTGTAACAATTTTGTAAGATAGGCTATTTGTTCCTTATGGCTGAACCAATTGGATAGTGAAATGTAACAGATGTAAACATGTGCACCACTTTACTAAAGAGATACAAACCAACTGTCACCCCCTGTCTTAAAAGCTTATAGGGATAGTTCACCCAAAAATGAAAGTTCAGTCATTATCTACTCACCCTCATGCTGATTGAAGGTCTTTTTATTCATTCGTTTGTTTATTTTGTTAAGGACCTAAGCTAAGGATCTACAGCAGGGGTTCCCAACCTTTTTTGGGCCGTGACCCCATTTTGACATCACAAATTGCTGGGGACCCCAGAGACACTTTTTTCTAGAATTAGTTTTTGATCGTGTTTTTTTATACTGTGTTGCAAATACAGAGTATCCAGGATTAGTGTACAAAGTGACAATTTTATTTTCCCTGATCAGGATACAGGCTTTATTTACGAGGCTGAAAATTAATACTGAACAAACAATCTGTTCAGATATTTTTATATGCTGTATTTTATTTGAACTAGATTTATATTCGAGAAAGTGAAAATATAGAATACAGTTGTTTAAGATTGTGTTTTAATTTTGTAAAGAATAATAATTAGTTAAAAAATATTTTCATCAGTAATTTTTTTAAATCAATTACTAGACATTTCAGGCGACCCCATTTGAATTACAGGCGACCCCAGGTGGGGTCGCGACCCCAAGGTTGAAAAACACTGATCTACAGTGAAGATTCAGGCTAAAAACATGGTGTAAATAAAATTTGTTTAGTCAACATGGCATGTTAAAAGGATATTCCACCCCTAGATGATAATCCACTCAATATGTTCTCACCCCTATGCCGATGTGAGGATGGGTAAAGATCTTCAGTTCACAAAACAATCCTGGAGTTTCAGCAGGAAACAGGGTTGCAGCCAAATCCAGTACAATGGCAGTGAATGGTGACCACAGATAAAATGTAAAAAAAAAACACAAAACAAACACAAAATGTCTCTATCCTGCTTGTGTGGTATAACCCAAGTGTCCGTGAGCTGCAACATTAAAATTTAACCACAAAAGATGTCATTTACACCATGTTTTTAGCCAAAATATCAACTGTAGCCTCCCAGGTAGCATGTAAACATGGCGTCGATGTATCGCGAGACTTCGTAAATCTCTTAATGGATGCATGTGTGAAAATAGTGCGAGATATACGAAGTCTCGCGATACATCGATGCCATGTTTACATGCTACCTGGGAGGCTACAGTTGACATTTCAGCTAAAAACATGTTGTAAATGGTGTCTCTTGTGGTTAAATTTGAATGTTGCGGCTCATGGACACTTGGATTAAACCACGCAAGCAGGATGGAGACATTTTGTGTTTGTTTTGTGTTTTCTTTTATCTGTGGTCGCCATTCACTGCCATTGGCTGCAACCCTGTTTTCTGCTGAAACTCCAGGATTGTTTTGTGAACTGAAGACCGTCACCCATCCTCACATCAGCATAGGGGTTGAGTACATATTGAGTGGATTATTATCAAGGGGTGGAATATCGCTTTAAGGTTTTAGAAAACTTGGGATTATGCCAGACTAGCAGTATTTAAGCATTTTATGTTTTTATTCTGTTGATTTTTTACATTTGAAAACTGGTCACCATTCACTTCAATAATTTGGGAGATTCTGCAGTGCTGTGTTCTTGTGAAACTCAAGAGTTTTGAGGACTACCAAAAAACTAAACCCCACCTTCAATTGTCATGAGGGTGAGTACCGACTGAATTTTCATTTATGGCTGAACTATCCCTTCAAAATTTTGGCACATCAATAATAATTTTAGAATTGCATTGTAGCCCTTAGAATCAGAATCAAAAGGTGTCAAGAGATTCCCATCCTAAATTTACTATGCCAAACCCAGTAGGCTTGTCACACAGACTCCAAGTTCTTGGCTCTGGTTCAGTTACAGAGTAAATCCTGTGCAAATAAATTATTTGGTCACGTTAACATTTAGACCCTTATTACAGGGTCTGTTGACCTAGTCAACTCCTCCTGCATCTAGTTATGCCATGGCAAGAGTAAACTCTCTCTTGTAAGTATTATCTCATAAGCTTCCAAAGCCTGCAAATCAGGCAGAGCTGACTGAAAAAAAAAAACTGTGATCACAAACATTTTCATATTACTAACATTATTCAACAGTAAGTTTATGTCTTACATAGCTAATAGAAACTAAAAGAAGTACCCATGTAGAAGTGACGATGGGTGGTAGGTAGGTTTAGGCACACTGGGAAAGGGCAGAACTCCCTAGCCATGTAGTGACTGTAATCTTTCAGAAGTGGAATTAGCTGACAGGTAGTAAGCTACTCTTTCATTTGGCTGCTAAAATGACAACCACCAGATTTTTTTTAATTCTCAGAGTAGTGAAATAAAACTCTCGGCTGTTGTCAGCCAAGTGTATTATAGAGGTGTATGATGTCCATGATGATTGTTAAGTGTCTTGGTCGACCCGAACCGTTCAAGTTACCTACTAGCAAACAACTGCTGCTCAGTCTTCAGTTTTGTTCTGCTTAAGTAACGTTACACAGTCTGATCTATCCTTTGTTTATACAGACTTAGTGTAAACAGGAAGTAGTTTAAGTTTTCACTGGTTTTATGTAACATACTGTCAGTTCAACAAGCTAGCTGCCTTGCCTGGATTTTCTTTAATGCTCTCAATGGCACAAATCGGTCAGGATATTTCACCTCACATCGCCTTGTTTAGTCATTTTGGTAGACAGTTTACAATAGTTAACTTAGTAAGACAGAGGTCGGTTAGAAAGAGTATGTAGTTTGTTGGCGTAAACTGAGGTTAATAGTCATGGCATGAACGTAATGTCTTTTGGACTCAGGAATGCTGTAAAATATTGCTAACAGAGGACCGGGACAGCCGGATATCATCTGATTATGTTGCAGTGAGTAGAAGATAACAGATTTTACTCACCTAGATATATGTCCCCGAAAGATCCGCTTCCAATCTTCCTACCCAGTCTGTATCGGTTCCCCACTCTCAGCTCCATTTCGCCCTGAAGTTAGCTAGCTAACGTTCCGTCTGTTGCTGCGTCGGTACCGTGGGTATTAACGTTCTTATCCGAAATATTCAGCTTTAACCTTTTGTTTACGTTACCTCGGCAAATATTGCACCTTCCTCAACCGGTTTACAACCCTCGTAATTCACACTCCCCCGTCCTCCAGAATCCCAGCTCCTTCTGTAACAATACAAATTTCACCATCCCTTTTTTATATTTCTGACGAACGAAGTCTTAAAATATCGATATCCTCCGGTAGTGTGAAACGCGTAGTTTATGTTCTCCGTATTTTGGGAGCCATTGTTGGCAAAAGCATAAGGATGGAGACGGATTTTACTGGTAGACTTAACCCTAGCTGTAGGTAGCTTCACTCCACAGTCGGATCTTTCCTCGACCGTGAAAGCTGTCATTCGCTCCTGACGTCACTTCCCGTAGCAACTATAGGCAGATCTGGAAAAAAAAAACCCGGAACAGTCAATGACGGTATAATGTATGTAAAAGCCAAAAGTTTGTCAATTAAAATGTTATTTACATACAGTTACATCATACATATGGGCAGCTCTAATAATCCATTTAGCACATTGACCTTCAGTGTCATGTGACCACGCTGTTATTTAGAAGATTTGGGCCAGTGTACATTAGGCCAGTGGTAAATTTCCGAAATCCAATATAATTTTTGGGGGCGACTTCAATATTGTGCTTGATAATAGCATTGACAGGTGGCCGCCAAAGAGTTCAGACTCCTCGAGTTCTTATGTAAAGATGTTTATGCATAAATTTAATTTAACTGATACATGGAGAGATACCCATTGTCTTGAGAAATCATATACATGGAGCAGCAATTCTTTATCAAGTCAGTCACGCATTGATTATTGGCTTATTTCCAAAGAACTAGATAATGTTTTAACTGATATTCTTCCATCACCGTTGTCTGATCATAAAACTATCCATATTTTTATTCCTTTAGTGCATTTCTCTACTATCCCTAAATCCTCATATTGGAAACTTAACAGTACCATTCTTAAACATAAAGATGTCATTACTGAAATTGAGAGATTGATAAGATATTATTGGAACAAAGCACTAAATGAAAATTTGTTTTGTAATAACTGGGAGTTACTAAAATATGAGATTGCTAAATACCTTAGGAAATATGGTAGTGATTTGACGAAAAAAAGAAGAGCAGAGGAGACGGATACAGTATTCAGAATTGCATGTTTAACCTCCTTACTGAGTCAGAGAAAACTGAGCTCATTAATCAGCAGCATAGGTTGGATGAGATATATAAACGTAAAGCTGAAGGAGCATTTGTTAGATCACGTAGGAGATGGCTCGAAGAGGGAGAACAGAACTCTGCTTATTTTTTTAGACTGGAAAGACAACAATCTAAAAACAATTCTATACAACGTTTAAGAATTGATGGATTGATCACAGATGATCAAAAGAAAATAGCAAGTTATTGTGCTGAGTTTTATAGAAATCTTTACACCTCCAATTATTGCCAGCAAACTGCCTCTAACTTTTTTGATTCTATTCCTAATATTAATCAATTGAACATGGCAGATAGAGATTTCTGTGACAGACCTGTTTCACTGAAAGAGATTTCTGATGCAATTAACCATTTAAAAACCAATAAGTCACCTGGTACAGATGGCTTTACTGCCGAACTTTATAAGCAATTATCTGTAAGTTTAGCCCCATTCTTAAAAGAGGTATTTACTGAAAGTACTGACAGAGGTTCACTTCCCCCTACATTATGTCAGGGTCTTATCACTCTGATCCCCAAACCCAAAAAAGATCCCCTCATTCTGGACAATTGGCGCCCGATCTCTTTATTGAATAATGACTACAAAGTTTTTGCCCTTGTACTAGCTAAAAGAATGAAATCTGTTCTAGACACTATCATCGACGAATGTCAATCAGGTTTTATGCAAAATAGACTTATTTCTAATAATATACGCTTAATCTTAGATTTACTGGATTATTCAGATTTGGTTCAAGATGACAGTTTCATTCTTTTCTTAGACTTTTATAAAGCCTTTGATTCCCTAGAGCATGATTTTATGATGACTGCATTAAACAAATTTGGTTTCGGTAATTATTTTTGCAAATCTGTGAAAACACTGTACACCAACGGGAACAGCTCCATTAAACTTAGCAGTGGTACATCTCCTAGATTTCCCTTAAAACGTGGGGTCCGACAAGGGTGCCCTCTGTCAGTATACCTCTTCCTTCTAGCTGCACAACTACTTAATTTACAGATCAAATCTAGTTCTTTAAAAGGCGTTACTATTGCCAACCGAGAAATAATCATCAGTCAGCTGGCAGATGATACGGTTTTGTTTCTTAAGGATGCCACTCAAATTCCAATGGCTGTCGGCACTATTCAATTTTTCTCCAACGCGTCTGGGCTGTCCCTCAATCTAAATAAGTGTGAGTTGTTACCAGTGAATGATTGTACAGTAACCTCAATTTTTAATATTCCTGTCAGGTACTCTGTTACATATCTTGGTATTCAAATTACCAAAGATAGAAAATCCAGATGTTCCTTAAACTTTAATCCGATTATTGAAAAAACACAAAAGGTTTTAAACCACTGGTTACAAAGAGACTTATCTTTGAGAGGCAGAGCTCTGCTGACTAAGGCAGAAGGCTTATCTCGTCTAACCTATGCTGCTCAATCATTGTATGCTGATAGTTCAACATGTAAACAACTGTTGACAGGATGTTATACAATTTCTTATGGAAAAACAAGACTCACTATATCCGACAATCTACAGTTTTAAATGCATACAACAATGGTGGACTAAATTTTATAGACTTCACTTCCCTTAACAATACATTTAAAATAAAATGGATCAAACAATACTTTAA
>JAJHUR010089420.1:16224-28977 GCA_027495735.1 Lutjanus campechanus
GTTGCTCTTGAAGGTTGTTCAGGAGGTGCGTTCATGTGCTGGTGGGAAACACGGACATCTGAGGTTGGAAAGTTGGCTGTCAAACAGTTTTACATATACGAGCAACTGTGGACAAAAATCTACACTCTTAGTAATAAAGGTGCTACCACAGAACCATAGAGGGTTCTTTGGCTTGTCCCCACGGGAGAACCATTTTTGGTTCCTGTCAGAATCTTTACAATGGTTCTGCTCAGAACTCTTTCAGAGAGTTCTACTTAGAGCCCAATATAAAGGGTTAAACCTCAAACTTTCTGAGAAAGGTTTCACCCAGAACCCTTTAAGACAGGTTCTACAGAGAACTCTTTTATGGTGCAATGGTTCCACCCAGAACTCCCTAAGGCAGGTTCTACAGAGAACTCTTTTATAGTGCAATGGTTCCACCCAGAACCAGAAAAACTTTTTCACCTTGTAAGGGTGCCAACAAGAACCCACCCAAGGAGTTCTACTGAGGTTCCTTTTATATATTCCAAGGGTTTCATCTAGAACAGACTCAGGGGCTTCGACAGAGAACTTTTTTTCTTGTATTCCAAGGGTTTTGTCCAGAACACACTGCAAGGGTTCTACTGAGAACCTATTTATATCCCAAGTGTTTAATCTAGAACACACTTGAGGGTTCTACAGAGCATCTTTTTATATTCCAATGGGGTTCTACCAAGAACCCTTTTATGGTACAAAAAACCCTTAACAAACACTTAATGAAAGAGTTCCTTAAGGATTTCAACGATCCTTGAAGAACTCTGGATGAAAAGTGCTCTTAATGGAACCCCTTGTCTTAAAAAGAACCCTTGACAAATCTTTTCTTCAAAAATGGTTCTTTAGAAGCAAATGGTTCTGAATAGAACCCCAGCTCTTCTAGAAGAACCACTTGGGAACCTTTATTTTTTTTAGTGTAACTTAGAGAAGCAAAAAGCAAACATGAACATTTTCTTACATAAATTCTTAACATACTTTTTAAATACTTTGCATTTAAAGGCACCACGAGAAAAGACAAAATCTACAGGATAAATGCTGACTGTGATGCTGTCTGCAGCAAGATTTGAGTCTCTACAAATTGATTTTTATAGAAATGAACTGCAACCACAGGCTGCCTGGAAGGGAGGAAATCAAAATAAAAACTTACTGTACGGTTTGGAAAATGGTCGGCAGTAATTCAAAGTACACATAATTTGTATTAAATTAGGTAAAGCATGCAAAGACACCACTATAATCCTTGAAGGTCCTTTAAGGCGACCTACCACACTCTGGAAACTATGGGATACACTTCACTGACTGACTTAATCCACCAAACATAACTGAGCAATTAAATCAAAAACAAATAGAATCTGCCAAGAAAAATCAGATTCACTGCATTCCTCCCGTCTCTCTGCACTGTTCCAGCAGTGATGGGAGGCTCTGCTGAATTACAGCGTTTTAAAACCACACTGCTGAGGACTCAGTAATGTTGCAGCAGCTCTGCCTCTCGCCCCTTCTCTTCCAAAATACTATCACACGTCCCACTTCACATCTAAATCATATGGAAGCGTCAGCCACACTCTGAAAACAACTGAGCTGCAGCCCAGAGTCTGGACAGACAGGGTTCAACACCCACGGGACAAGACTAAAAGACCAAAGCTACGGCCTCACTAGTGCCCCGTGTGGCTGTAATGCTCATTATACATCTAAATTAAATTGCTGAATGATTCATTTAACTTTGCTATTATTAGATCTAAACTACTCGAGGGGCAAAAAATCTTAAGTTTGTCCTCCTGAGGATGAAGGTGATTCACTTCTAACTGCTTCCTTAGGAAACCTGTTAATCAGTAAGTAACTGGTTAATTTTTAAGATAAAAAAGCTAAATGACATGAATACAAGAGGTGTCTATTATCCCAATGTCTCCAACGCACTAGTCAGCCTCCAGCTGACTGAGATACTGAACTACTACGTGTACCTGGTATCCACAGCTGTCCATGTTCATGTCTGAATAATCAATTAAATAATAATTAACTAAATAATTCAATAGAACTTTAATCGGGCCTGTAAAAGGCCCAAGCCTGTCAACATTCTGTCCGAACCTGACCCGAACCCATCACTCATCAGCATATTTCAGCCCAACCCCGATCACAGTGCAACATTTTTCTTAACAAGCTTCCCAAACAGAAGGAGTTGGCAGTGACAGGGACAATACATGTGGGGGAATTTGAATTGCCAGCGACAAAGTTGAGGAGAAAAATGAAAAAAACAAACAAAAAACTTTTAAATTCTACTACTACTACTGATAATGATAATAAAATAGGCCAAACCCGATGCAAGCTCATGAAATATGTGTGAAATATGACCCGACCCAAACCCGTTGGGTCCTGTCGGGTCCCATCGTGTTCAGGCACAGATCTTAAGCTCTAATATTCAGGCCTTGATGAAGAAAGTGATGGTGGATGGAGAGGCTCCAAGTTTGGAGCTCGCTGGACTGCATTTCCCAGTCGGCACTGAAGGAGCGACAGGTAAATGACCCTTCCTAAGTCCTGCTCTTCGAGGTACTCAACTGTCATTGGAATGACAGTTGAGTACCTTGGTCAATTTTCTCCTCTCCTGTAAAAGCAACATATATTTACATCCCAAGGCAACTAATGTTAGCAAAATGCTAACCAGTGAGCTAACTATTGATGTATACAGTATTAGCCAGAGCTGCAATGATTAATCAATTAATCAACTATTAATTGATTATTAAATTAATCGCCAACTATTTTGATAATTGATTGATCGTTTTGGGTAATTTTTTAAGAAAAAAAAGTCAAAATTCTCTGATTTCAACTTCTTAAATGTGAATATTTTTTGGTTTCTTTATTCTCCATGACACTAAAGTGACCATCTTTGAGGAGGTCACCGTAGGCTCTGGGAAACACTGACTGACATTTTACACTATTTTCTGACATTAAAAAACAAGTATTAGTTGATTAATCAAGGAAATAACTGACCGATTAACTGACTATGAAAATAATCATTAGTTGCAGCCATAATATAGCTTATTTGCCAATATTAGCAAGGTAACAGGTGTTAGGTAACAAGCTAGCTAATGATTAATGTAGATTAGCTAGCTAGTTAGTCAGCATTTTGCTAACATTATCTAACTTAAGGTGCAACATGTTTTAACCATCTTCAAACTTTCCAACATAGACGAGCCAAACACAAAGCATATCTAAGCACAGGAAAAAGGAAAGGACAAAGTTAACTGAGGTTCTCAACTGTTATTGGAGCACATAGCAAAAAGGGGCGGGGCTTAGGAAGGGTCAGTTAACTTAGCTTACATTAGATTTTTTTCTCTGAGTTATTTTCATTTTGTTAACTTTACATTTAGAATCCTGCGCTTACAAAAAAAGGCAGAATAACCCAACCAGTACAGAAGAAGAAAAGAGAAAGAGGGAAAATAAATTGGTCTGAGTTGTGTGGTGTTTTTGAAAAATGTCAGAGTTGATTCTGACATCAAAATCTGACATGATGTTTGTCTCTCAGACTCCATTCCAGTTACCAACAGTATATGGATAAAGAGAGATAAAACACCAGTAAAGTAAAATAAAATAAATGGAGTTTGAAATTAAAATATTAGTAAAATGACCTTATAGTTAACGTATTTTCAGTTAGATTTCTTTAATTTAACAGCAGAAACCAGATACCAGCGTCAAAATCGTGCCGGTAATAGCACCTACAATTATATTTGCCCTCAGCCTGTTGGCCTCCTCTGCCATCCTTTAATCACAGATCGTCTGCCCTGATTTAAATTAGGATGTTTTTTGCCTCAGAAATGACTAGAATGAACATCATCATTATCCCATTTCACCTCTAAATCACTTTCTCTCCCCTCAACCGCACTGAAAACAGCTGCAGCCTCTGGAAAGTGGTAAAGCAGTACTTAGGTTTTAAATTAGTGGCTTTACTGAAGGAATGAGTTTGTGTTGCTTTAACAAATGGCTGGGCCAACAGGGTGGGACAGAGGGTCGAGGACGTACATGAGTACTGTACTTATGTCGTTTGTGTACAAGAAAAAAAAAAAAAAGATCTTCACTGTTTTGGATTTACAGGAAACGATACAAGACGAGAACTCGTCAATCAAGTTTAATTTGGAAAAGCTATCAGCAGTTTTAAATTTAAAAGCTAAACAAAAAGAAGGATACATATTTTTATAAAGATTTAATACTTTGTTTAATGTTTTGTGAGATGCTCGTGGTGTTTCATTGCTGTCAACAATTTCTTGAAATTTTTTCCAGCTGTGAGCAGCTCTTCCAGTTCTGTTATACTTCCAATGTGGGACAACATATCAACAACTCAAAAATCAAACAACTTTGTCTACAAATTAATCTTTGAGTGTTCTTAATTCAGACAGCATGGTAAGAATTAGAATATAGAATAAAACTGGGGCACGGCTCAAGCTTTGTAGAAAATAAATTACTAGAATGAACATCCTTATTATCCCACTTCACATCTAAATCACTTTCTCTTTCAAAACAACTGCAGCCGAGAACACTGGCCTAGAAAATGGATAGTATTTAGATTTTAAATTAGTGGTTTGCAGTGTTTTCACACACAGCTCCGGCCTGTGCAGAGAAAACACTCGTGCATCTATAAACTTTTAAATTTGTATTTGGGTAAAGACAGAGCGCCGCTGTTTTTCGCTGACCTGTTTTCAATAATGATGATGTAAAAAGAAAATGATAAATTCATACTAAAAATACTGAAAATAAACACTGTCATTATCCCAGGCCAGTTTATGGTTAAATTACTGTCTGCCCGCTCAGACACTCGACTGAAGCGACGGCCTATAAAACAGACAGTGGTAAAAGCTGTGAAGCTGTGCTGTTTGTTTAGCAGAAAGAATCAAGAGCTCAATAACAAATTGATATCTACCAACTAAATAACTACCACATATGCCTATATAATGAACCTGGAGGTGAGACTGTTTTTCCAACTGCTGTTTCAAAAGTCAGGAATGAACTTTTACAAAAGGTCAGCTCAGAATCATAGAAGGTTTGCACATCTGCAGTTGAGCTGAATCTTCTAATGAGGACCAAATGATGTGATCGAAAGCTCCAGAACAGCCACTAAATGTATTCATGACCAGACAAAACCATTTTAGGACGGTTCCAGGGAAAAGTTGCAGCAATGTGACTGATGTCCATAGACCGATTAATTAGTGAACAGCACTTCCATGTCTAAAAATTTAAGTCAATGTGGAAGAGCTTTGAACCTGCATTCTCTCTAATGGCCAGCAGGGGGAGTCTAATGGTTGCAAAAATTAGTCTGACTGTATGTAAGCTAATGGCAAAATTACCCTACTTCTCACTTGATTTATGTCCTCAGAAACAGTTTCCTAATGAGTTGATGGTCTCAGTCGCTACTTTCAAGTTTTCCTCAATACAGCAGGCAGTTAATTTAGTATATTATGGTTCTATTTATAGGGAAATACACGATAAAGCAGGGTATGATTTACGGCGAGGCTACCATGTGATTAACAATTCATTTTCAGTGAGTCCGTCCAGTGCAACACACAGGGCTCACGAAACTCAGAACCAGCGGTCAAACTAGACAGTATTGACCAAATATGCACCGAGATTCTGTTTCTGCATTGTCTATTTTGTGTACTGCTTAGCTGTAATACAAGAAAGGTCACAACCAGGTAGGCCACCATTATTTTTTGCTGAACAGATTAACCAAGCACCGCCCAAGTTGCAGTATGTCAAGCAGCAGCTCCATGCTCTCGGCTGTCCTGCAAAGACTTTGGTTGCAAAAAAAGATGATAAGATGGCAACCCCTCTAATGCCAAACTCGAGGCTTCAAAATGTCCGTCCACAAACCAATGGCGACGTCATGGTTGGCTCACATTTGCCAACGACTCAGCTTGTCACGTCACTTGTTTCAACAGCCTATCAGCTTGTATGCGATGGGGTGAAGGTTAGGGAAAGATCGTCGTTAGAGCGAATAAACTATGGTTTGGGTATTTTTAGGGTTAGGCCTGCCGGTCTGTGACATTATGCTGCAACACGTCAAACCCTTGGTTACAGTACCTGTGATTGGTGTGGCTGAACATAAATGAAACAAATCAAAAAAAAAAAGAAAGAAAAAGAAAAAAAAATCAGCTTGATATAACAAAAACAAACTGTATGTGAGATTGCTGCTTAAACCCTTTTCTCTGTTCTTTCGAGACAGCAGCAGTCCAGAGCTCCGGTTAACAAAATACACAGTGACTGATTACACAGTATTTAGCTGGATTTTAAATTAGCGCCTGTATGGGATGGAGGTGGTGTTGTTGTAGTGCTGAGCAGACAAAAGGCGTCCCGTTGAGCAGGGTACTGTTTTTTTTTAATCATCATAGATACTTGGCGCTGCTTTAATTAATGATAATGGTAGACCACAAATGACTAGAACAAACATTATAATTATGTCACTTCACAGCTAAATCATTTTCTGTTCTCCCAACTACACTCAAAACAACTGCAGCCCAGAGCAGTGGCGTACTAAGTGGATAGTGGTGGAGTAGATAGTACTTAAGTTCTAAATTAGTGGCTTTGCTCTAGGACTGAGGTTGTGTTTGTGTTTGAGCGCTCTGCAGGGCTCTCGCTGCAGATTCTGTAAACCTGTCGTTGCTCCACAGCTGGTGGAGCAATAAAAGGCAGCGTTTCAACTAACATCTCAGCAAGACGGAGGCCTTTCTGGTTACGTGGTTTCAACTAGAAGAGTGCAGATCCCCGCCAGGCCAGGCAACAGACGGTGAAGCACCTACTGCAACGTCACCACGACTGCCAGATGCAACCAGTGGAGATTTGGAGATCACTTGCAGGCCCAAGTGGCCGGTTATGAAGAGTGAGAAGTCAGCTGTCAATGGTCGTATAAAACACAGCAGAAGTGAGAATTACTTCCTCACAGTCGTTTGTCTTCACCAACCAGTCAAATTACAGTTTACATCCATGTCTGTCCAGACTCATTTAATGTATGTTGTGAAGACTTTGAAGGAATTTAATAAGGAACTTACCACTATATTGACCTGTAACTTTGAAGGAGTTCTCAACTACACTTGTATGATTACAGTGAATAAATTCAAGCGAGAAAAATGCTGTCTTCACTTAGAGAGTACTTTTACAGAGGACTGTCACAGTGGAGTTGACCTTTGACCTTTTGGATATAAAATGTCATCACCTCATCATTTTATCCTTTTAAACATTTGTGTGCAATTTTGTCAAAATTAGTGTATGAAATCTTGAGTTATGGCCAATAATGTGTTCATGACCTTGACCTTCAACCACCAAAATCTAATCAGTTCATCTTTCAGTCCAAGTGAACATTTTTGTCAAGTTTGAAGAAATTCCCTCTAAGAGTTCCTGAGGAATCACGGTCACTTTTGACCTTTGACCACCAAAATCTAATGACTTCAACTTTCAGTCCAAGTAGTCATTTGTGTCAAGTTTGAAGAACTTCCCTCAAGGTGTTCTTGATAACACACACATACAGAAGCGATGGCGTGATCCTCTCCCAGTTTATGCCCGACGGGGATAATAACACTCTGCTGCTTTCAAAAGTTACTGTGCAAAGAACTTGTCTTTTAGTACCTCATATTAAAGATTCAACTAGTTCCAGTTTGGTGAACTTCTGCATCTCTGCTTTTGCAGATGATATTTTGTCTTCACTGCTCTGTGATCCAATGCGTAGCCAGGGGTGGTGGATATCTAAATCTTAAGAGTCAGCAACCTTAAGTCTAAGATCATGGTACTCTAGTGGAAAACAGTGCATCACCCCATTTGTGGTTGACTGAGTAGTTGCTGTGTGAAGGACTACAAGTATTTCTGGACATTGCTCATGAGCCTGAAATCCACTGTGGGCTTGGCAGAGTACAGAGTTGGTAGTAATAAGGACCTTAGGGCTCAAGTTTAGGACTAGAACACCCAGAAGAAGCTCAGAAAGGAACCGCGGCTTCTTCATGTGAAAATGACCCAGTTAGGGTAGTTCCAATGGATACCTCCAAGATATCTCCTTGGCCATGTCCAACAAGAATTATAGCGTGTATCCCATCTGGTCTGGAAGCACCTCAGGACCCCTGAGGAGGAGCTGAAGAGACTCAGGAGAAGGACACTGAGGCTACTCTTATTTTTTTTAAAAACTAGTCTGTACAATGTGTTGTCCAACCACGGTGGAAATCAACAGTGTTTATAGTTGTTCAGAACGGTCACACTTAAAGGCAGGGTGACAAGCTGGTTGTCATAGCGGGATTTGTTGCTTTGCAATTGGTTTTACACAGGGGTAGTCAGAGGAAGGATTGTGTAACAAATGAAAAAAGAAAGCTTGAGACAGGAGTTCAAACCATACCAGCTTCCTCTCCTCCAAACACCTGATCAGTTTACCCTCCTTAAGTCCCACCCTTTTTTGCTCTGTGCTCCAATTACAGTTGAGCAAGGTTGGTACCTGGAGGAATCTCAGTTAGCATTCAGCTTGCCTGTTCCGTGTACTTAATACATGCTTTAAAGATGTTGGACCTTTAAAAGTGACATAAATATTTTTACGTTAGTTAATGTTATGAAAATGCTAGCTAGCTGGCTGGATAAAAATTGATGTAGATTATAGCCTGCCATTTAGCAAGCATTTTGCTATCATTAGCTAAAAGATGTACCTCACTAGCTAATGATTGTTTTGTTTTTGTAGATTGGAGTTTCAGATGGATTCTACACCAAGGAAAAGTTTGATTTAAATATCCAAGAATATAGTGATTTCAGTGGATTGTCAATCTTTAAAATATATACATTTCCACTTCTTACTTATCAAACAAAATATGAATGAAACATGTATTTAATCACTTCCACTCTCTTCCAGAACATCAGCTCAGTGTGCAATCCTTATCTGAACCTATAGAATCTGTAAAGAAAGTGATAATGAACATTTGACAGGGTCGCCTTCTTCATTTCTTTAGATCCTGGAGGAGCAACGCTGCTCAGCGTCTCTCTTCCTTTCCTAACTCACTATCTCACAGACTCCAATAATAACTCAGCCTTGAATGCTATACCCACTAATCTAAATCTAAACACTGCGTTGCCCTCCACTCGTCTGGCTGCGTTGTTCTCAGTGTGGTTAACTGGAGGCTGATTTAGCTTTACAGCTGCCAACCTTTTCTCTAAGGACACACAGTCTCAAAAAGAATTCTTTATTCCAGCAGAGGACACATGTTGGAGAAGAATACAGGAGTAGCTTATCAGGTATAAAGTTTAAATTAAACTGACTCGTAGAAGTATACGGGTGTTAACAATCACTAAGTTCAGAGTTTATGCTGTGTAGACACAATAAACACTCATAAATTAATTCTCTCTGGGGAGCATGAATGTGCTCAGTACACTTTAAATTAAATTAAAAATGTTGGGAAATGTCATATCTACAAATTGTGGCCTTCTGGCAGAACTAGTGGAAAGGTCAAGAGGTCACCAGAATATTATAATAGAGTCATGATCAGGGAACTACGAAAAACAACAGCAAATCTTACAATCTAGACTGGTTTCATCACATTTTGTTTTAGACAAACAAACTGACCAGGCAACCGTGCAGCCAATATCAAAAGCAATATGTCCGAAAAGTCTCAAAATCCTGGAAAAGTAACTTTTTATGCAGAGTACAAGCCAGTGTGCAAGAAACAGTCATAAATTAAATCAAAAGGGTTCATCCTCTGGGGAGCATGAATGTGGTCAGTACACGTCAGTTGGTCGACATGTAACATGAGATATCTTGTGTAAAAATTTATTTTCCTGAAAGTGGCACAATAGAAATGTCATAGTTTGTTCAAAATCAAGGGTTCACCCTCTGGGGAGCATGAATGTTCTCAGTAAACTTTATGGCAATCTTAGATTTTTAAATTGAAAATGTTAGATTGGGAAATGACACGTCTACAAGTGGAAATTGTGGCCTTCTGGCAGAGCTAGAGGAAAGGTCAAGAGGTCACCAGAATATCATGAGTCATGATCCGGGAACTATGAAAAACAAGAGCAAATATCAGAACAGTCTGGATTTGTTCTGTCACATTTTGTTTTAGACAAACAAACTGACCAAATGACAGGCTACCGTGCAGCCAAAATCAAAAACAACATGCCTGAAAAGCCTCAAAATCCTGGAAAAGTAACTCTGAATAAGTTCAGAGTTTATGAGGTGTACAAGTCAGTATGCAATAAACAGTCATGAATTAAATTCATAACGGTGCATTCTCTGTGAAGCAGTATATTTCATTGTAGTCTGCCTGTTACATGAGATATCATGTGTTAAAACTGACATTTTTTTTTTCCTGGGAGTGGCACAATAAAAATGTCAAAAAGAAAAGGCTTCAACCTCTGGGGAATTTTATGACAATTTTAGATTTCTTTAATTCAAAATGTTAGGTTTTAAAATGAATGTTTTCTTCAATCTTGAGGGGAAAAAATGATAAATATATACACTAATGTAAATGTAATTTACATGTGTAATTTAATGTGATGTATTGTTTTAAAACCAACCTGTGAAGCCGGTAAAGATGATGATTATTATTAAAACATGTTTTATAAAATGCTTAAATATACAGAATAATCTCCCTTTTTAAAAAAATGTCCTGTTAAGAAATGTTCTGCTTGTGGGTCAAGAATTTTCAACATCTCTTTCACACGTACACATAGAAACAGAAGCAGCGCGTCTGTGCAACATTTCACGTATTCGCCCCTTTGTTTCACAGTCAGACTCGGGGCTGTTTAGTCTGAACTGTACGTTTCCACTTATCTTATTTTTCCCATTTTTCTCCTTTTCACGCTGCTAACAACAGCTCGCTGTAAACTCCCCACATTTTTCTGACTCGCGTTCATTTCCGGCTACAAGCGAATATCTTCTGCCCATCACACAAGAGAAAGAGGGAGAGCAAGACTACAATGTGGAGGGAGGGGGTGAAACAAGTGGGACTTTGGATTGTTTGGCACAGCGAGAGGAGTTGGGTGGGAGATAAAGAGTTTTTTTTTTTTTTCTTGTGGTGCAAGTGAAGTCTATTTTTTTCTTTTGTGGTGTGTGTTAAGTGTGGGTTTTTTTTTCTTTTGTGGTGAGCCTGTGGGAACTGCTGAATGAGATGGAGTGATTCCTGAAGTCAATGCTATCAGCCTCAGACACACTCAAACACTGGCCCTGGTTCAGACGGGAGGAGAGGGGACGATAAGGATTGGGATGGGGTCGACGGTGGCCCGAGGGTGATAAGGAATGGGATGGGGCCCTTAAGCTGCGTGGAATTTGATCTTGATACCAAACCAATACAAAAGAAGAAACACAATCGGACAAATAAATGTAGAATTTAGGAAAGAGCGAGATCTGACCTGGGTCAAACCTACGACTGGACTGGTGTTTCAGTAGTCAATCTTTCTGTGCCTCACAGTTTCTTTAATTTCTCCAACATAAAATGAGTTCACACTTCACAAATTACTGCCTGATCTGTCAGGCCCACACATGCAAAAGACCACAGAAGACATGCATTCAATTATTTCTGAGGTTTCGTCTTCCTGTCATCACGAAAATTAAGTTTGCGAGAGTTCGTTCTGACGTCATGTTGACTTGACAAAATAATTAGCCTGGGAGCTTTTTTTTTTCTTTCTGTTCTTCTTTGGCAGCATGTTAAGTTTGTTACATCAAGATAAAATAATCACAAAAGAGAAACTTTTCTTGTGATCTTAAGACAATAAGCTTATTGTGCCGAGACCACAAAATAAAGTTTGTGCAATCGTGAGAAAACAAAATTTTCCATAGACAATCTCCATATTGAAGACATTAGCATGTGGTTGTCACTAAATCTTTTAAAAGTTAACTTTTCTCGTCTTTGAGGCATTTCAGGCACACTGTTTTTGATTTTGGCAGCATGGTAGCCTGTCATTTGGTCAGTCTGTTTGTCCATCTTTTTGTCTGTATCAAGACATCAAAACAAATCTAGACTGTTGTGACATTTTCTGTTCTATTTCATATATCCCAGAGAACAAGTCACAGTATTTTGGTGAATCTGGGCCTTTCTTCTAGTACTTTCTGCTCCTAAAACTAACCTAAACAATTAGATTTAGGAGTTTTAACAGATACTGACAAATGACGTGTACATAAGGAAACATCATGTGTGTGTTTTTGACTAAAATGATAAGCTAGGCTTATCTCACACCACGTGAGATTTTCCGTTATTTGAAGCACGCATCTATTTTATTCTGTCAAGAGAAAGTGAATCATATTTAGTTTGTCTTTTCTTGTTATTTTAAAAATGTGCCTTGAAGGCTGAATATGAGACTAAAACACGTTTTAAAGCGATATTCCACCCCTAGATGATAATCCACTCAATATGTACTCACCCCTGTGCTGATGTGAGGACAGGTGAAGATCATCAGTTCACAAAACAATCCTGGAGTTTCAGCGGAAAACAGGGTTGCAGCCAAATCCAGTATAATGGCAGTGAATGGTGACCACGGATAAAATGTAAAAAAAACAAAAAAGAACCCAAAACAAACACAAAATGTCTCCATCCTGTAATCCAAGTGTCCATGAGCCACGACATTAAAATTTAACCACAAAAGATGCCATTTACACCATGTTTTTAGCCGAAATGTCAACTGTAGCATGTAGCAGATAGCATGTCAACATGGCGTCGATGTATCGCGAGTCGTGGCTCACGGACACTTGGATTACACCACACAAGCAGGATGGAGACATTTTGTGTTTGTTTTGTGTTCTTTTTTTTT
>JAJHUR010089422.1:0-14324 GCA_027495735.1 Lutjanus campechanus
AAGTGTTTTACATGTCATTTAGACTGTGTTCTGCCTTTAAATGCGGTCTCTGATCATTGGCGTGACAGGAAACGTGGTAAAAAAAACAACACTTTTTTAGCCCTAAAGGGACAGTTGATCCCAAAATCAAAAATACATGTTTTTTTTTTCTCTGACTTGAAGTGCTATTTACCCATCTAGATATTTTTGGCATTGTCAAATTTTTGGAGATATCACCTGTAGAGATGTGTTTTTGCCAGTATAATGGGACTAAATGCATGAAGGAACTACTTTCTTTCTGCAGTAAAGTCTTCCAAAACTATTTTCTTTCTACGAGAAAGAAAATACTTCTAAAACTGTTCACAACAAGAGCTGTTGATTATTTTGAGTAACCAGGTCATGATTTCTGCTATGAGACATTAGTGTTGAATTTTTCAAGTGCCATTGAGTGTCATTCTCATTTTGAAAAGGCAGCCATCTCTATGGTCGATATCTCCCAAACTCTACAGTTCACCCCAAAACAATCTGGATAAATACAGGCCAGAGAAGGAAAAAAAATTTTTGATTTTGATGTGAACTGTATCTTTTTAAGGTTAATTTTCAAATTGTATAAGGCAGCCACTGTCCAATGTAGACTGGATGGTAAAAGACACTGTAAAAATGCAGGGATCAGAGTACAGATTGAATGAATACATCCATCGATATTGTGACGATATTGTAGGGATGACTATTGGTGCCTTAACAAAATATTAACAAAATGAGATTTTTGATGTATAATCATCAGTAATGTGGATAATAATAACTAAGATGGTAAAGGCAAATAATAGAACAGCCTGGTTAGTTCAGAAAAAATACATTACTGTGAGTAGCTTCCAAAACCAGGGAGATGATATCCAGTCTCATAACCTGATATAGATATATCGCCCTGTCCTAGGTGTGAGGCATTGCAGCTATAGTGAATTTGAAGGACCAGTCAGACAGTACATTTTTAGATAGAGGTTGACCCAGTGTGTGGCTTTTTCAATTTGGGCAGAAACAACACACAGACTTGCTTCTTTTAAGATTGAGGTTTCCTTATTAGAGCACCATCTTACCCATTTTCAGCATCTTCTTGCTACTGTACCATCCTCCCTGGGGTGCAGTTGTCAGTGGGGTTGTCAATGGGGTGCCATGGTAACATTTGTTAATGATTACATTTTCATGGCTAGATTTGGTAGTTGGTCAGCATTTGTTAGCGGTGCATAGCAGTCACCCACACACTGTGATTGATTCTTCAGTGAGTTGTATTGTGCTTATGATGGACTGACAGCTCTAATGGCATTTGTGTCTGTGTTGCAGGAGCTGGAGGCAATCAAAGCCCGGGTGAGAGAGATGGAGGAAGAGGCAGAGAAGCTGAAGGAGCTACAGAACGAGGTGGAGAAACAGATGAATCTCAGCCCCCCACCAGGTGCGTTTGTGTGTGTTTTTGTGAGGCGAAAACCTCATCTTTCTTCCCATATGTCCACATTTCCCATCTCTATCTCTACTGTCAAGTTATCCAATGTAAGAAGAATATAGTAATAATTGTATCTTGTGCTCTTGTGCCTACTTTAAAAAATCTCAATTAAGTGAATTGCTGCAGCTGCTTTCTACCATTAACTTCAAATTGTTTTGATTTTAAAATTTTCCTTTAAAATATGATTAATGCTAAATTGTAGTGCATGTTGTAGTAGTAATAGTAATAATGATAATAATTATAAAATCATCTACATGTCCTTGTGCTGGTGTTCCAAGAATAGGGAGTTGCTCTAATAAATTGGCTTAAAGTTGGAAAAAGTCATGCAATTCTACAGTTGGTTCATGCGTCAATTTAATAAAGCATGTTTGTCTTATGGCTGCACACTTAATTTAACAATGCAATATAAAGTGATAGCATGACTGCAAGAGACTGCAGTGTGTGTGATTGGTGTGCTCATTTCAGACTCATACATTAATAAAACATTTATTAATGCTCAATCTACAAATCAAGTTGTGTATTATAGGTCATTTTAGGTTCAGACTTGAATTTTCAGCTAAATTTTAAGTTATGGTTTATTAAGCTAAATGAAAAAAATGCAAAAAAAAAAACCCCAAAACCGAATAATGATGAAAGAAACTACACGTTACTCAAAAAAAATGGTCATAAAATACTACAAACTTTTAGTTATGATTTTTAATTATATTTTAACCACTTAGGTAATCCTTAACTAATTTCATCTAAAAAAGGCAGCTAACTTCTCTCAGCCCTGACCAAAAAAGTGAAACTTAATGTTGCTGTCAGGCCAGCATTTGGTATACCACTAGAGTTATAAATTAGAGCCGAATCAGATACCCATTAAAAAAAACATAATTTCAGTTTTGGTTAGCAGTTGCTTAACCTGTTAAGCCTTAATTACTGCAACAGGCTACGTATCTACAAGGATATGGCTACCTGCCACGGCATGACATGGTCACGTATCAACTCAAAAGAATGTCACTTTCCTGTATTGTGATTTGTTGTGAGGAGGGAGCTAGCGAGGGGCGGGTGGTTGAGCAAGGAGGGTGAGTGACACCAACGACTGGCAGAACTCAGAGGAAAGTGACAGAGAAGAATAGTTGTAGTGCTGTAGAAAGAGTTGTTTGTAAAAGGTAAAATATACACTGCCTGGCCAAAAAAAGGGTCACACACTAATATTTCCTTGGACCGCCTTTAGCTTTGATTAGTGCGCATTCGCCATGCCATCATTTTGATAATCTTGTGCAATGTCACAACATTTATTTCCATTCAGAGTTGCATTAATTTTTTGCCACAATCTTGTGTTGATGATGGGAGAGTTGGACCACTGCGTAGTCTTCTCCAGTACATCCCAAAGATTCTCAATGGGGTTAAGGTCTGGACTCTGTGGAGGCCAATCCATGTGTGAAAGTGATGTCTCATGCTCCCTGAACCACTCTTTCACAATTTGAGCCCGATGAATCCGGGCATTGTCATCTTGCTAAAATTCAAAACAATACTATATATCATTCTTCCATTCTCATCAGATGGACCTGAAATTGAAATATTCTGTTGCTCATGCAGATATGTTTTTTCCCTTCTCGTCCCTGTGTAGTCGGCCCTGTCATCATGTCCATCGAGGAAAAGATGGAAGCAGATGGCAGATCAATTTACGTCGGAAATGTGAGTAACGGTCTCTTTGTTGTTTCATACAGAGATGCTCTTTTGACGACATTGTTTTGTTTTCTGTTGCAGCTTTTAAGATGACGTAAAAGAAAAACAGTCAAATTAGTAAGAAAAAGTGCCTATAAAGACTCACTTCCTTGTTATTGTCGTATTCATAGCATTTTTCTTTTACACTCTAAGGATGCTTTTACTTTTTCATGACTTTGTAGCTCTGTTATCATGTTTGAGTTGTGGTTTTCTTGTAAATAAAAAAAAAAGTCCCAAGGACATCATTTTGGTTATGCCAGACATAGCATGTCGTACAATGACCACAGAGCTAGACTTTGAGCTCATAAGAACATGGAACCATCTCACGCTTTGAGTCTCTTGTGTGTCCTCTAGCAAACAATGGCTTTCTCGTTGCTAATCTGCCCTAAAGCTGTGACTGCTAAAGCACCTGGGCAACAGTCGTTTCATGCACACAGTCACTAGTCTCAGCCATGGAGCCCTGTTGCTTTCTCAGGGTTGCCTTTTGGTAGCCTCCCACACCGGTGCCCTTTTCACACAGACTGTTATAGACAACATTAAAGCCATGCCATTTTCTTCCCATATTTTTTGCGATTAACCTGAAATGAACTCTAAAGTCTATTCACTTTCACTCACATTTGTATTTTTAAATTCTTTGTTTGCATGATTAAAGCTGGGGTTAGGGTTAGGCAATGTGTTTAAAATTTTCCAACCGACCATTGTCAGCCCATCCATCAGTGATTGGCGTTATCTTTGTCCCCCCTCCTGTCTCCACAAGTCTAAGCTGGGAGATGTGCGCACGCTGCAAATTCACTATGTTGTATATGCTGCATAGATTCACTCAGTCTCACTCACTTAGTCTGTCCACTCTTCCAACAATCACATACTCTGCTTTAGTCAAATCAAATCCTTAATTCACCATGTGAAAAGAGTACCAAGAGTCTAACTCTGCAGGCCGTTTGCCTCTTATTCCTCACCCAGCTCAGTGCACTCATGGTCCAGTTGAGCAGGTTTGTACTGTGCTGCTGGATGAGAGTGCGTTTCGGAGCAGTGGCTGTCACTCTGCACACCTTTACATCAGCAAAATAAAATTACAAATACCACCCCAAAAACCGCCCAGATAAAACAGCTGGTGATGGATTCAGCCCATTGTTGATGGGCAATATTTTCGTCCAACCTCCTAGCCCTAGCTGGGGGCAAATGTTTCATAATAACCTTTTAAGCATAATGTAATTCAAGTGGTTCTGTGAGAGAAGTAGGTTTGTGCTCCACAAGGCTTTAGAAAATGTAGTTTGTGATGGGAGACTGGTTGACACGAAGTCTCATTCCTAAAATTTATATATTTTATATATTATATTTTTATGCCTCAGTCTCTTTATCTAAAACCTAGGTGTTATTTGCCATTTACATTTCAGTATGTCACACTATAAGTGACATAAACATACAACTTTCATTTTTGGCCCAGGATGTGCCTCATAGACGAAATGTTGAAGCTGATGAAAAATAATTTCAGTCTTGATTTTAAGTGCGCATGTGACAGTATCCATGATGCAGCTCTCTTAACCTTTTCATCCTCTCTTTGTTCAGGTGGACTACGGTGCCACGGCAGAAGAGCTTGAGGCTCATTTTCATGGCTGCGGTTCAGTAAACAGAGTCACCATCCTATGTGACAAATACACAGGGCATCCCAAGGGGTAATAAACCATCACTTATACTAAACATTTTCACTATGCAGTGGATGAATCATTGGAGAGGTTGTTATCACTGTCTTGTGTGGCAAATATACCAAAGTCACACTGCTGGCAGGGAAGCAAGACAGTAGCACAGTGTGGGTGGACAGATTTTTACAAAGCATCAATACAAATGATGAAGTTTAACTAGAGTTGGGTGGTTGAATATGCTTTTGGTTGTATAGGGAAATCAGGCACCTTAATTCACACCAGAAATGGCTTTCTAACTTGATATAAATTGTTACTCATTATTAAAGGGGGAATAGATTTAGATTTTTTAGAACCCTTTAAAACATTATTAACAAACTAATGATGTTTTTGTTTGCATTTGAGTCCTGTTGTTAAGTGATCCTTTTCTTCTTCAGGTTTGCCTATATCGAGTTTGCAGACAAAGAGTCTGTTAGGACGGCCATGGCTTTGGACGAGTCCCTGTTCAGAGGAAGGCAGATAAAGGTAAGACACTATCACATTTTAGCTTTTAATCTTTTTTTCCCCATCTTCACACTGAGAGGTTCTCACATTGATATTTCAGCATTCGTCTGTCATAATGACAAGAAAAGCAACACCATTGTGTGATGAAGTAAGAAAAGGGCAACACGACTGTGATTATTCAGTGTTATTATTCCGTTCATAAGAGAATCTTGTTTATGCTTTTTAAGATAAAATGGAACAGTGACCACAACAACACAGTAACTGAATAGGCACCGTTGGCTAAATTTAGCTAATGCTTTGAGTGACAGTGGCAAAAACTCTGATCGTTCTGCCAGTTCTAAGTTGGTTTGGTTGGTTTTGGAACGACTGGCCGAGAGCATACACTTTCGTTTCTGCTTATAGAAATATGTTTACCAGGTCTTACCTTCATTCTTGTTGCTTTACACAGAGTAGATTAGATTTCCAGCCGGGCTCTATAGTAGCCCATTTAGTGATTATTTGTTCTTCGCTTTTGAAGTTTTTCTAATATTGGTACTGGCTGATGTGCATTTGAGTTTAAATGTTTCTGCTTTTGCCACCACTGGTATTAAATCATCCATATAAACCTAAAAATATCAACCGTTTCCAAATTGAAAGGAGAATTTAATTTAAAATTGTTAGATGTCTCACTAAAAATTGGTATTGTTTAAATATGAAAACACAAACACCAGACCAAGACTGGATGTTAGTTTATATAACTGTCCCTTTGCTTGATTCTTGCTCCTCAGGTGGGCGCTAAGAGAACAAACAGACCAGGCATCAGCACCACAGACCGCGGCTTTCCACGGGCTCGGTTTAGGTCACGGGGAGGAAGCTTCTCATCGCGTGCACGCTACTACAGCGGCTACACACCACCCAGAGGCAGAGGACGGGCCTTCAGGTGAGCTGACGCCAAGACGTCTCACTTCTGACACCGTGGGAGAACACTGCACCTGCATGCACAGCACATCACTCACTGTTTGCACTGAAAGGAAAGGATAGTCCAGCCAGAATCAGCCGCTGGTGTTAAAGATTCACGTATACCTCTTACTATGAATTTCTTTGGTATTTGTTGTACAGACGAGGGATTCAGCAAAGGAGAAAATGTATAGAATTCATAAAACGGCTACTTAAACAGCTTTCCCTTTATGGGATAATAGGTGCATGTAAACATAGGGCTGGGCGATATGACTTTAAAAAAATCTCTATTTAAAGCATTTTTTTAAAATCCAGTATATATCTCAATGTATGCATTTTCCTAAAATAAAATGCAGAAATGCATCATATGCTATAAGATCATCAGAGAATTTACAGTAGATTAAAGTACCCAACAGTATATAAAGTAGCTAAAATGAGCACAACCTCAAATACCTACAGCAGTAAAATGTAACACATACATTAATGCAGAAGTAATATTAATCCACCAGATATAATAGTAAAGTACTGACAGGGACCATTTTACTGCACAATGAGTAATGCTACTCATGCTAATTAATGTAATGCAAATTTACTTTTGACACTTTGTTGTAATACTGACATACTTTCACCTTAGTAAGGTTAAGAATGCAGAACTTTTCCTTGTTCTAGTGGAGTGTTTTCAATGTCGAGTAGTAGTACTTTTGTTTAAAGTAATGGACTTGGTTAGACACCTACTGTACCTGTGTGTTACTGGACAAGCCTTCCCCTTTAAGAAAGATGGGTTGCCGGGGGATGGAGGTCAGTGGAAACATTGAAAACCCAAATATGACTGTATGATCATCTGCTTTATCGCACATTAATTCATACTCAAATATAATTGTTATATGGCCCAGCCCTATGTGTACCACATGCTTCTGTAGTAATGCCCACAGCAACAAGCCTGTATGTAACACTTGATTAGTTCAAACTGATTAAAGACAATTCTGAAAGCTACCCAGTGGACAACATCTGTCACTTTAATGGGTGCACATTGTTGTCCAAGTCTTGCTTTTTCACTGTAGACATAATTGGGCATATAGCATGGTGTAAAAGTTTTTAAATGTGCTCACATTGAAAGGGCTGGAATAAACTGAGCACCAAAAAGTTGAGAATGGAGGTGTGGAGAAAAATTCCTTCATGATTGGTAGAATAGACAAGGTAAGTACAGAAAGGCCAGAGAGCCAGTCTGAGCATAGTAAATGAAGAGGTGGTTACATTTTCAAAGATCCTTACACATTTTTAGATCTGAATTTTATATGTAGTATGTAAATATGTCTAAGATTTGTTAGAAGTTAAATCATGTTTCATCATTGTATGGACTTAATCCAGAGATGGAGATTGTATTCAAAACACAGGGGCACAAACATGTAGTGAGGTTAGAAGTCACATCACGTCGGTTGTGGGACTGAGGGGCTCATTGCATGCCACATCACATAACCATTTCAATAGAGGCAAACAGACTCAGTGCACATCAGTTTGTTCTTCCCAGGCTGTTCATACACCATGTTTGGGTTAGTGCCAATACAATCTCCTGCAACTTAACGATAAGAGAAAGTTAGTGGTGCAAAGCTGCGATGGCTGCACTTAAATGTTTTTCATTTCTTACTGAGATTGGGATGTCATTTGTAATGATGGCAGGAGAGAGTGTAAGTCTTTTTGTCTAACTAAGAGGTTTGGGCTGTGTGACCTGTACCATTGCTTCACTCTGCTGCAGCATTGTGGCAGTTGTGTTTGATGCTTCATCTCATCATTATTATGTTCAAAACCCGTTGCATCTGGAAATTGTAGTGATGCTTGTGGTTTCTTGTTTTATTTACACACATTAATCCCTGGATCAGTGTTGAAGAACAGAAAAAGCCTGGTGTTGATCAGAGTGTTGTGCACTGGGATTCTGGTGGCGTTCTACCTACGGTGTTGTGATGTGCTTCACTTCAGTGCTCCGCAGTGGGGTCCTGAGAGTTTTTGTAGTCTAGTTTCTACTGCAAAGCCACATGGGGTCTGTCACTGCAAACTAAGTGTTGACAGCATGTAATTAAAACATTTGGCAGTTAACTCGAGCTGCAGTTTCTATAAACTAGTGCAGTGCTTGTTCAAAATGTGGCTGTTCGGAATGGGCCGTTTGCTTAGCCTCCTGCTGCTTGCGGCTTTCTAAATATCATCGACCTGTGGAGCTGGAGAGCCCCTGCAATTCTCAACACAGCAGTTCTGGACAAACAGTGTCTGACATACTAATGTGCCACCAGTTTTTGTTTTTTTTTTAGTTTAAACTTTGACAACTCGGTAATGTTACAGTGCACCACCAGTTTTAAATAGTTTATTGAGGTATTCCCAAAACATGAGTCACACCTGATGTATGAATAATAATGAACTCCAATTAATGTGAAATTGTCTGAAGTAAATATTTCAACCTAACATATTTCTTTGATTCTGATGACATATCATGGTCATTTCATGGTTTGTTAAAGTGAATATATTACTGATTTCTTCTTTAGATGACATTAAATTGACTGAATGTAGGCCAAAAATACTGCGCACATGAAAAGAACATGTACAGGTTTTTCAACCAGACATAATTTGAATGATTGAAATCTTTACAGTTATATCATTACTATTGATAAAATTCAGGAATTCATTATTCACTTAATGTAGTTGGCTTAATAAAATTAACTGCTGCATATGGTTTTCAGAATTCATCATTTGGTATAAGCGGCTCCGTTAAGAGAAAGAGGATTAACCCTTACACTCTTTCTACATGGCTCTGGCAAGAATGTAGTTCTGACGTGTCATTTAAACTTGCGCAAGGGTATGTCTTACACTGAAGGTCTGGAACTGCTCTGTCTAGAATGGTTTTCCTGTTTGGCAGGGCGATGTTCCTCAACTTTCTCAAGAACAGCTCACCCAAACTACTTCACACTTGGTGCTCCACTTCCTTGGGTACACCTACCAGGTGTGAAGTCGATTGGATGAACAGTTGTTGAGAAAATTGAAAGATGGATAAGGATTCCCTCCGTTTTAGTTAGATGAGATGATTATTTTGGTTGTTTTGTGCAGTTTTGCGCATAACTGAACAATATAACCTACTGCCGCTTTATTTAAACTGTGGCTAGCCCTTATAGGCAGTCAGAAATCAAGGCTACAAAGAATCTTGCTGGAAACTTTGCACAAGCCCTGGGGAGCTCTATCTGTGGAGCCATCTTGTTTTTTTGTTGTATTTTTTGTTGTTTTTTTTCTCTTGAGACTGAGAAAGGAGGCGTGGTGCCAAATGTGTTGATCAGCATGCCAACTTCCCCACACATGCACTGAGCTTTGAGACTGAGAGATTCTGATTTGATCACATCCCTACAAAGCATCTGGAACCTTCAGGCCCTGGCTGTTATTACTTAATGTTCAACAAAGAACATATTCCCGAAGAACGATACTCCAGCAGTTATTCTGGAAAGAGCCTAAAACCCTTCATGCACAGGCCTTTATGATGTCAAAGATTTTATGCTTTGCCAAGTTCTTCTGACAAATCCCATTTTTAGTCCATTTTATCATGTGCGTTTCTCATGTTTCACTTTTGCCCATGCTCTTAATTTGAGTATTTGTGCAATGAATTCCCATTCCAGCGAGGCCATGTTTAAATAACTACAAGAAAGGGTTACATCTCTATTCATTCCTTTGTGTGAGAAAGTGTCAGTAACTCAAGGTCAGAATCTCTCTAATCACTCTGTGTACTTACCCGAGCCACTCCCACACATACCAAGAAACCCTAACCCTGCCAGTTTACTCACTGGGATTTGGCCCGAGCTGCAGGACAAGGCACACAAAGACTAGGGGAGAAGGAGGGGTTTTTCATATTGAAACAAGTCTCCAGAAGCTGAGAGCACTTATATTAATGGGTAGTTAATTAGCTTAAAGATGGTAAGAGTTATTTGCATTTGACTTTAAACACTATAAGTAAACTTTTTGGTTTGTATGTCTAGGTAAAACTTATTGTGATCATTGAACTTGTAATTTCTGCCTGACTGATTTGCAGTGAACATAATGAAAATGTTAACCTCAAACAACACAGCTTAACTAGATTTTAATACTAGACTTTTGGGTTAAATAACCCCCTCCAATATCAGTATAGCAGCCGGTATTATTTATAAAGACTATAATGCACAGAATATAGAATATATAAATACTTTTTTATTTGCAGTGACTCCTCAAATGTGGTTATTAAACACTTGTGACAAAGATTCGTGATGGAGGCAGGATATTTTACTGTTAAACAATTAACTTTATTGTCCAAAATGACATGAGGGCACTGAAATGGCAAACTTGAATGATTTTTAATAATTATAAATAACAAAAAACAACAAGCTGCCTGTTGAATGCTAATGGGGAAAAGCAGTGATGATCCAGAATGTATCGAATGACCAGCAAGGAGACTTAACAGTCACAAGTCTCATTGTTCACAGAAATGAATAAATCACTTAAAACTTCACAAAAACAATTACTTATTGAGTTAATCTTTAGGTATACGTTATTCATTGTGTTGATGAGTCAATAAGTTACTAATTTGCTCTTCAACTACTTCATGACTGCTGACCCTGCTGTGTCTTAACTGTCACTGAATAGGGCTCGGTACAGTTCAGACAGTACAGACTTTTTCAATACCGGTACCAATACCATGGCTTCCATATTGGTTCCTGAACGACACTTCTTTTAAATGAAAATTTTTCTAAAAATCCATTTTAAGAAAAAGAAAATTCACTCACTTTAAAGGCAGAACCTGATGGAATATCTGCACAGTATTGGACTATATAAAATATAAATAACTTTCTAAGCTCCTTGCGTATAGATTTTGATATCAAATGACAAGGCGTTATTCAATAGTCAGTTTGCCGGGTCAGACCAACTGTAAATCTCATCGGTATTTTAATGTTATTCCCAGGCATCAAACTGTCCTACATCGTTCTCGGAGGCTGTGTCCCAGTCTAATAGGACCACTGAGCCAACTAGCCAATGGCAGCTACAGCGCAGTTAGCAGCGGTGCTGACTACAGCCATACAAGAGAAAAGCTCTATGTTGCAACAATCCCTTGGGCCTTACTTGTTTTCCCCTGTGACTAATTCAAGCTTGTGTTGACCAACATATATGCCGTATCGATATAGGCCCATATAGCTGTGATACACCAATATCGACCCAATAATATCGGTCAGGCTCTAAACTTAAGTTTAAGTATCGAATTTGCTGTTTGCATTCAGTCTGATTGAATTTAGAAGTTCTAAGGTGATAATTTTTTGTTGCCAATCGTGATATGACTGGAAAAAAAAACTGTACTCATAATAGAATACACCCTCAAGGATATTGCTAATAACTGCATGGTGTATCTTTCCATTATCTAACAGCTTTGGTTAATGTATAATAATCACCCACAGAGTAGCAGAGAGCTGTTCCACTCGAACTGGCCTTGATCACTTCTTGCAGCAGAGAGCACAGTAGGGTGCCGTTTGGTTGCTACATCAGGAATTCATCACTAGCATAGTTGAGTGCAGTCAGGCTCAGAATCGGAACTAAGTAATGCTTTTCACTTGTGCCTTGTCTTGTTGTGGGAACACATCCAAATCTTTGCATTGACCTGTTGTGTGCTTGGGAAGATTTCACAGTGCTTGGCCGTGGTCCTGCAGTCACAGTCAAAGAGATACGTCTCATTAAACTGTTGATTGGCTTTGTTTATAAGAAGTTAAGATGTAACAAGGCCACAGCAAGCGTTGTCTGTGCAGGCTAAAGTAGGGCCCCCTTTGCCAAAATTTAATGGTATTAAAGGACAACACAGCCAAACATTGGCACCTAAGTCCTTGCACCCCAACTGAAAGCCAGTGAACAAAGATCATTCTTGTTTACACGCACTTAAAAAATTGGACTCTTGTTGCAAAAAGCATTTTCTCTGATATTTCGTCCATTAACATCATTGTCCTTGTCATCTTCCCAAGTTTTGGCATGGTAAAAAGCAAAGATTTTGAGCCAGGAGACACACATACTGTACTTGTGATGTGGAAGAACCTTGTTGGTTTTTCTGTGCTTTTGTATGTCGGTACCCACACACACACACACAACACAACTCAGATTCACCTTTACAGCGTTCACTCCCAGAAACGAGGGTTCATTACTGCAGCCTGACCTCAGCATCTAGCTTAACGACCACTGGCCTCAGTCCCAGTGTGACATTTTTGTGTTTCGTTGCCACTGAATGAAGTGCGTGAGAGAAAGTGTGGAAAGTTTGCTGCAGCCTGGCTTTGAATGTATAATAATGATGTGAATCCTGTTCCCCAAACTGTCAAGTGTGTGTGTGCGCGTGTGCCTGTGCGTGCACGCGCACTGTGTTGCTGGGGGTATATGTGTGGTGCTGTTTGTCCTCAAGGTCTTTCCCCACAGTGACCCCAGGGGCGGCTCTCGCACAGAGAGACACAGAGAGAGAGAGAGAGAAAGAGGGAGAGAGAGTGCCTTTGCTGTCCCCTCACACCCACACACGAATCATTACTATCTGGAAATTAAACACTTTTCCTCTCTTGACAAAGCTGCTTTCAGCTTCTTTCAGCACTGTAGTGTCATTCTTCCAGATCGATTTGTTGTAACACAAACACCTTGTAATATCAAAGGCACAATACCGTTAAGATGGTATGTCTATTTTAGTGATTTGTGAACATTTTGTCATTTTTGATATCTATAAATATTCTTTCCCCTTCAGTTTACTTCTTGGACTGCCCACAATCACACACATACACACATTTATCATTATTATATTATTATTATATCACACCAGGAAATTGGTGTCCGTCTTCTTAAGCCAACCAGAAAAAAACTCACCCTCTTTTTCTCTCTCTTTTCCAGGGGCCGAGGGCGAACAACATCGTGGTATTCCCCTTACTAAACACCCCCCCTCCCTCCCCCCAACACTCCCTTACTATCAACCCTCTCCCCCCCTCTATGTTCCCATTAAAAAAGAAAAACAAAAAAAAACCAAAAAAAAACCACACAAAGTGAAAAAGTCCTCCCCTTTCTCCCAACAATAAAAGAAGAGAACCCCAGAAGAGAGAAAAAAAGACAAAAAAAAGGAAAAAAAAAACCCAAACACTTCTCCTGGACAGAGAGACTGACTGGCCGCAGTGTGCGATTGTGTGTGAGCGTGCGTGTGCGGAGGTTGTTGACGCGGTCACCCCTGGTAAGGTGTAAGTTGGCCATTGGGGAAAAGAATACGGTGGCAGATTTGTTTTTTGTTGGTTTAGAGGGGGTGGGAATGGGAGGGGGGGAGAGAAGATGATGGTATCTCAGGCTGCAGATGTGTCTCCTTTGGTCTGGCTGTGACCTCCTGCTTTCACACCATCACCAACACAGCCCACCCACTCACCCTCCACTACCACCAAAACAAGAAAAAAAGAAAAAAGAGAAAGTGGGGTGGGGTGGGGGGGCAGCGACAAAAAAAGATACTGTATTCAGATTTTTTTTTTTTTTTTTTTTTTTTTTATAATGTACCGTACATGTGAAACTTCCACTAGCCAGAGTATTTGTTGTGTTTTTAAGTTTGTGGTTTGGAGTATATCATTACCTCCCCACCCCACCCCACCCTCAACCCCTTTTGTGTCCGCGGTTCTCCTTCCCTTCCCCGCATTTTATACCTCATGCTTTTTCCCTCCCTCCCCTCCCTCCTCTTTGGCTCATCACACCATCAATTGTGTTTTTCTGTCCGCTGCTGTCCGGGCAGTGATGGACCTTCAGTGTTCAGTGGGATTGTACATACATAGATTTTTTGTTTTGTTTTTGTTCTTTTTCTCGTGGGTGGGGGGTTTCTCGTCGTGCCGCCACCCCTCCACCGCTTGTCCACACCTGTCACCTCCAACTCAGGCATGGCCAAAAAAAAGCTCCTTTTATTCTTTTTGACAGGCATCAATGTTTTTATTTCGTGCAAACCCCACATACCCCCCCATCCCCTCCACCCCTATTTTCCCCCTCTCCCCCCTTCTGTGCTCCCTGTCTCCCGTCTCTCCTCCTCCTCC
>JAJHUR010089423.1:0-13507 GCA_027495735.1 Lutjanus campechanus
GGTGTGTACATATATATATATATATATATATATATAAGCACTTGGCGTTGGCTTATCGCCGTTGTAACATTCGTCTGTGTGTACACAACACAACGCACACTTCACACCACGGCTGTGTACTCGACTCACAAAAAAAATCAGCTCTCGACTGCGACTCAGCATCCATATAATCTGCTGGATACACGATGAGTGTTGGCGTGAGTTAATTCAACTTGAAGTAGAGATGAAATGAAAAATGCCTTTTTAACCCTTTGAGATCACATCCCCAGTCTGACTGTGCATCTGTTTAACAATATATCCCCAAAAAATACCCCAAAATCTATTTATTTTGTATTTTTACATCAAAGTCATGGAGAATGGAATTATATTTTCTTCCCACGTAAGCTCGAACCAATTTCATCCAATAATATCGTGACATCCACCAGTCAATACATCTTCAACTTTTAGTGGCGCAGAGCTGAGGCTAAGACTCATTAGTTAGCGAGCTAATCGGTGTGTCTTCCGAGATGTTCACCATCTCAAACCTTGTTCTGTTTGCCTAACATACTGTGGTTACGGCCTGCTACCAAAAATGTATTCCCTTTGAGGAAAGTGGTATCTGTGACAGCAGCTTGCTAACGTAAGCTATATGGAGCACACCACCGTATGCACAACTTTATATCCATACAAAGACACAAGTTAATGACTCTATTCACTGATTTAAGTGGCTGGTCTGTGTAGCTATAGATACCGATTAGTCTGTGTAGCTCACATTTGTGGTTGGTCTCTGTGGATAGTTAGCATTTAGTCTGTGTAGCTAATGTTAGTGGTTGGTCTGTGCAGCTAAAGTTTGTAGTCGGTCTTTGTAGCTAACGTTAGCAGTTGGTATATGTAGCTACCTAACGTTAGTGGTTGGTCTGTGTACTTAATGTGAGCTGTAGCTCTGTCTAGCTAAAGTCAGTCGCTGGTCCTTGTAGCTAACATTAACAGTTGGTCTGTGTATTTCATATAAGCAGTCTGTGTGGATACATTTAGCGGCTAGTCTGTGTAGCCAACATTAGCATTTGGTCTGTGTAGCTAAAGTTAGCAATTCACTGATCTGGGTGAAACTGGAACCTATTTTATTGAGAAAGTGCTTTCTGGTTTCCCCTCTGATGTCCTCTGGGTCAAAGTTTCTGCTCACTAAGCAACAGAGTGAACAGAGGCAGTGGAACACAGTGCCAAGGTAATTTACTGAGTTTACTGATGCTTTTACTGCCCATCCTGATAGCTTTACTTGTTGCCAAAGTTGCTAAGTTATCTGACTCAACTCAGGGTGCCAGGAGCCAAACCTGGCACCTTGAGTCGACCGCTGTCATAAGAAAATATTGTTCTCTCCATTCCAACCAGTGACTTTGGTGTTTTAAAAGGATAGTTTAGATTCACCAAAGTCACACAGTAACACAAACTAACTAAACACTGATGCAGTAGTAGACGAGCAAATCCTGTGTTCTGTGAGGTAAAATTACAGATTTTATTTAGGAAGTTCAGTTGGTCTGGACAAAGTGATTTGGCTCATAAAATAGCAGTTTCCTGTCTGTCTGATGGGGAAAGGTAAAGTGCTGTACTACTGCAGGTAACTCAATAAGTACATCATACAGCCGCACATCAAATCATCTGAACTCTCCCTTCATATGATATCAGAGTGAATGCAATAGCTCTTTTAGCTGCGTCATGTTTATGCAGTTGCACCTGTGTGTTTGTATTTGTGTGTTTGATGGATCTATCCGATGTTAAGTAGATCATGTTTATTCAGGTGTATATTTGAGTTTGTGTGATTGATTGAGGGGCTGCAGCGGCGTGATCATCAAGTGTGTAATGATTATAGCTCCTCAAATCAGTCATTTACACTTTCTTTCTTTCTTCCATCCTTCCTTCCTTCCTTTCTTTTCTCACTAGCTCGCACTCTGCTCCTTCTCTATAGCTCCCTGCGCTGCTCCCTCTCTCCCCACCCATGAATAATCCATTCACCCAAGGCTGCCTATGAAATAACGAAAAGTTATGGAGCGCTTTACGAATCCCCCTCTCCCTCCTTCCCTCCCCTGCTGTAATCAGGATGCCTCTGCAGAGTTACGCCTCAGTCTGACGATCTGCATCCCTCTTGCGGGGGTGTGTGTTTATGTGCGGGAGAAGAAGAAAGGTGTGTTCTCGTGGCGGTTCTGTAACTCCAATAAAACACCGGTGAGATGTTTGTTTGTTTGTTGATTGTGGGTGTTATTCTGCGGCTGTTCCTATTAACATTTCTGCCCAGCGCGGAGGTCCGCGCTGTGTGTTGTTTGCATTTAAAGTGATGTGTGTATGCCTGTGTGAGAGAGAGAAAATGACAGAATGGGGCCAAAACACCACTTCATGTGTGCTCCTATGGTATGCATACATGCCTGAAGGGGCAAACACGCAGCGGACTCATACTCATAATGCATATTACATGCAAAACCTGTATAAATATTAACAGGGAGTGACATAAACACACACATACTGTTGTACATATAGTATATATGGCAGATGGTGAATGCAGTGCGAATGCAGGAGAGCAGCAGGGTGGGGAGGAAGAGGAGGAGGAGGAGGAGGAGGAGAAAGGTAAAGCAGCTGAGAGAGCCAGATGGAAGGATGAAGGTGAGGAGCACAGAGGCAGGTCAGCTCTTCATAACACACAAGAGATCCACAATGTGAGGGTTTTTTGTCTGTGGTTTATCAGCCAATCAAAGGCCAAACTGGGTCACAAAAATGTCCGGTAGAGCAGAGGAAGTTTGAAATACAGGTTTCTTCAGAGACCTCAGAGAAAAGTCTTATTATTTGCAGTGCTGATGGTTGTCCGGGTTTTGATTGTGTTGTTTGTGTTTTTCTTTTTTCCTTTCCTTTTTTTAAATTTTCTACATTTTGGTTATTTAACTGTCTGTCTTTAATTTAGTTGCAACTCTCAGTCAGTCGATGTTGCTCCTTTGACCCTTCCTGAGTACCGCTCCTTTTGGAACGTCGGTCAGCTCTCTCCTGTCCTGTTTATTGTACTTAGATATGCTATACGCTAGACTTGTCTATGTTGATTCAAACCCACAAATCTTGAAGATGTTAAAAAAAATTGCTGGGAGGCCTGTAAAAGCAAGCGTATACTGTATAATCACACCTTAAATTAGCTCATGTAAAAAAAAAAAAATTTAACGCGAGATAACTGGCTAGCTAATCTACATTAATTGTTAGTTAGCTCGAGTTTTGCTCTGATGGCAAACTCTAGCTAACTAAAGTAGTTAGCTAATGTAGCATAAAATCAATCCAGTTACATCTCATAGCTAATATTAGCAAAACGCAAACCAACTTGCTAGCTAATCTACATCAATCGTTAGCTAGCTACTTAGCTAGCATCCTCCTATCATTCGTTGATGTAAAGCTGTTTCAAGGAGTTTTTAACTGGCTTTGAAACAGTCTCGATTTAATTCTGATGGCTCTGTATGACCTACGCAAGTTACCGAAACACTCTGCAGCTGCCTCTGTATAGTTATTCTTAATTCCTGCCACTGAGCTGGATTCTTCTTGAAATCATATGAAACAAGCCATGGAAACACTACCACTTTTGTCCACAGGGGAATCCAAAATAAACCAAATATGAAAGTTCCTTGTAGTACTGTTAAGTAAGCTAATGTTAAATAAAATAATAAAGTAATAAAGTTAGCTAGTTAATTTAGCGTTCAGCTGGTTATATATGCTGCTTTTACAAGTCCTCCAGCAACATGTTTTTAGCATCTTCAAAATGTGGTTTTCTTTTTAACATAAATTAGCCTCGCACATAACACATCTAAGTCCAGGAAACAAGAAAGAAGAAATTTGACTGAGGTACTAAACTTGCTCAACTGTTATTGGAGCACAGAGCAAAACAGTGTGGGACTTAGTCATTTGTTGTGTCTCCGCTGCATCACTTTGGTGGCAAAATATCAAACTCCTCAGATTTGTTGTCATCAGGCAGATGTTTCCTTTATCCACAATTAACCCAAAATAATACTTCAGTATAACAGTAACCACCTAGTTTACTAAAAGGCCAGGGTTCTCTGCTGGGACACAATACAAACCCTCCTCTGCACTATTTAAACAGATAATCACAAAAAAAATTCAATTTGTGTCCCATATTTGAACAAATAAACAGGGGCAGCCCTACACTCAAACCTGAATCAAGTCCACTTGGAGATCTCAAAACTGCAAATTCACCCAAGAATTCCTGGCGTGCATTACCATCTTAATTCTGTGGATACAAATCTGGCTGCAGTCCACACATACCAAGCAGCATCATTCATTTATTGAGCATCAGCTCCCTGCTGATGTGCATACACGGCACCCAGCGAGCAAACATGGAGGGAGACGGTGTTGCTGAAAATCACATCTTCCTGCCACATTTGCCCTCATGTCTCTGCGGAGAGGAGGGAAATTATGTGAAAGTGGAACTTAACAGGAACCAAAAGACAGAAATCTTCTGTCTGCTTTGTGAATCAAATGATAAACAGGTGCAGTTCCTCTTCAGAGCAAAATAAAAAGAAATAGGCAGATATTTTCTCATGCTTAGACCCATTTTTTACTAAAATATTATTCATAATGGAGCCTGAGAAAGAGATCTCACCACAGATCCAGACATAACTCATCACAGGTATTGATGCATTTCACCACAGTGCTGGTCAAACATTACACAAGTCCCGAGACAAATAGTCAAAATGATACATGTTGAGAAGTATTATGGAAAACAATCATTTCCATTTACACTGGTGGTGGTTGTATCTGCAGACACCCTGCTCTCTGCTGGCATTTCCTTATTTTGCTATTTCTGCATGGACTGTTGGTATTTGACTTTATGCACTGATTTGGGTGAAATTGGATCATATTTATGGATATAAATATCAAAAAATATATAATATAGGAAAAAAATCGTTTGGGTTTCCCCGATGTCTTCCAGCTGCTCAGCTTCAGCTCTTGGTTGTTTAACAACAGAGCTTTCCTGGTGGACAGATAGCTGGAGTTTCAGCAGAAAACAGGGTTGCAGCCAATGGCAGTGAATGGTGACCACAGATAAAATGTTTTAAAAAAGAACACAAAACAAACACAAAATGGCTCCATCCTGCTCGTGTGGTTTAATCCAAGTGTCCGTGAGCCGCGACATTAAAATTTAACCACAAAAGACATCATTTACACCATGTTTTTAGCCAAAATGTCAACTGTAGCATGTAGCAGGTAGCATGTAAACATGGCATCGATGTATCGCGAGACTTCGTATATTTCTTAATGGATGCACGTGTGGAAATATCGCGAGATATACGAAGGCATCATCATCTCCGTATTCACTGGAAACTTGCAGCCTGGGAGGAGTCAGCGAGTAGGACTGCTTTCCCTCCAAGTGTTATATTAATAGACTGACATAGCTGCACGGCGGGAGGGTCGCAGCATACAGCTATTTGCTCCTGTAAACACCAATCAGTGTCTGTGACAAGTCCCTCCCTAGCTGCCTGTTTCACATAAGCAATAAGCAATCTGCTAGCTGTTGCATTGGAACTTGAAATAATAGACCCAGCGGATGAAACAACTTCATTTTTTTTATATATCAGGACAAGACGTGTCAGCATAGATTTGATTTTGCTTCTGTTTGTTATAAGGCTATATCCCTGAAGTCTGAGGGTGGCAGCTTTTTACTGCTTTTGTCAGATAAGATTTAATACGAGCCTTCCAAATCAATTCTCGGGTTAAAAAAATGTTTGCGCAGGGCCTCAACCTTACCTCGCTTTTGTCTGTGGAGACGTAGTTTAGAGAGAAACAACAGAAACTGTGAGACAGAGACGTTGGCCTGGAAAGCAAACCGCAGCTTGTGGTCACAACACTTCATTCGTTTTATCTGTAACATGACAGAGACAAACAAGATGCTCGTCTGGGCTGCGGCTCTTTATCGTGTATCTTCACACTCGTGCCCCTTGTAAAAATTTTACTGTCTGTCGAGGCGTTTATCCATTTTGCAGGACGAGGCCTGTGTGCGGTTTTAGTATGGGCAGCCAGGGTGGAAACGGGAGCCCTAACCTTGGCAGTGTTAAAGCTGCAATTACTATTCATTTCATCTCCTCCTCTCTTCTTCTTCTTCTCTGTTCTCAATTTCAGCTCTCTTCTTTCATCTGCTCTCCTCTCTTCTTCCCTCATCAGCTCGTAGTTCATCACCTTTCTTCCTCTTTCAACTCCTCTCTTCTTTTATCTCTTCCTCTCTCATCTCCTCCAACTTCATCACCTCCTGAGTTTCTCTCTTTTTTTCGCCTCTATTCCTCTCTCCTCTCTTCTAAAAACTATCGCTGCTGTTCTGGAAACAACCCCCACCCCTGCTGTGAATCCAAAGATTGAGTGTGCTGTGAGTGTGTGTCCGATTACACAACTTCAAAACAACACAAAACTTTGGATAAGCGCTCTCTCTGCTCTTCAACTTTAACCTGATATATCCCAAAACACTCACTTAGCAATACACCCGGGTGCAAATACATGCATACACACAAACCCACGGGACCTCCGGGCCTTGATACTCAACAGCTAAACTGAACGTAGCCTTGAATTTCAACCGTGGTTAAGCTGCTCAGTAGGCAGGACCACAGAGAGACAGAAATCCTCGCTGTTTGATGTTGGATGCCTTCACCTGGCCCACCTCTACGCCTCCTCCTCCTCCCTTCATCCTCCGTCCCTCCCTCTGCCTCAACTTATCCTACCCGGCCTTGTCAGCGCGCACACACACACACACACACACTCAACTCCCACTCAAGCTTTTCCCCTCTTTTGCAGGCATTTGACACTTTGTACCATCCAGGAGTGTTTTTTTTTCCTCCCAGTCCTTTAAACCATGATCACACAAGCAAAGATTCCCACGCAAACACACACACACAAACCTGCGCACAACACATGTATGACACACAGATGCACGCCTGTAAAAACACGCACACACACTCAGAGCTTGTAGTGTTTTCATCTCTCTTTGTCAGACGGCCTTGGCCTTTCACAGTGAATTGAGAGAAACGACTTCAGAGATAACGAGCTACAGTAGCATTGATTGTGCTAGAGAGCAGCACTTCCTTCTTTTCCCCTCGTGTGCTATATTAGTCTATACAAAGATTTCTATATTTTCAAGGGAAAAAAGCACCAACATTGATTTTGCATGTTGTTGGATTTTTTTTTTCTTTTGTGAATTTGTTGTTTTGGCTGCCAAGAGGAATTATAGTGCAGCAGATTGTGTCTTGCATAAAAAAAACAGTTTTCCAGGCAGAACGGGAAGTCAAATAATTCATGCAAATGTTGCAATCAACAGTTCATATGCTGCACGCATAACACGCAGACCATCTGCCGCGCAGGAAAACTCATGCTGAATTTAAATGCGGAGCACGGCGTGGTGGTAAGCGGGCCGTTTGCAGTTAACTTCAGAAAAATCACAGCGCTGTCAGATGGAGGCGCAGTTCATGTCAGACACACACAAAACCTCTGCTGACAGGTTTTATTTATTATTAGATCGCAAATCAAGTGCCAAATGTGCTTTCATTGACTGACAATCTGTCCAAGGTGTTCCTCCGTCCTCTTGACTGATGCACACTGGGATATGGCTCCTCACTCTGAGTGAATAAATGCATAAGTTAATGAATGGATGAAGCACAGGCTGGGTCAACAATAGCAAAGTCATGATGCCACATCTAAAGTTATCATGAGATACACAGATGTAATCTTATAGAGTTCTGCAGGGATGACGTATTTTTGTGGCAAACCCTCTTTTTTCCTTAGATTTTGGATAATTGCACAAAAGTTCTGTAGCGAACAAGTTTATGGCGCTTCCATATTTTGTCCCGCAAGATAATCTTAGCATTTTTGAAGCATAAATGCAATTAACAGACCGGCGAGGGAGAGGAGTAAAGGGGGGCAATAACTCTGGCAGGCTATGAATCAATCGTACCTCATGTGAAAACGCCCTCACTGACTTGTGTTCAAAGTGATGTCGTTTAATGTCTATGAAAACCTCTTTAGTCTTATTTAGCCACTTGTTAGCCACCACCTTTTGTAAGACTTGTAAAAAGCTCAAAATTCAAGAGTGGGGTATTTACCAGCCCCTTTTCATTCCCACCTCGTCAGATACCCTCAGCGACTCACAGGGACACACATGGTACCCATTGGCAGCTGAAAGGGCTTTCAAGTAACTTCAGTGTAAAATTTTAAAGCGCTTGAGAGGGTGGTAGGGTTCTTACCAAGGAGAAACGGCCTTATTTGACCCTGAAGTAAATGAAAAAGGGGTGGGGGGGTAGCCTTGTTGAGGTCTGACAGGATAATACCTCACTACCAAGTCAAATTCAATAGAGTTTACTCTGCTCTGGGTTGGAGTTTGCATGCGAGGGATACAAAATCTGCAAAATGTATGCACAAACCTGGAGGACAGTGAACAAAGGAAGCAAGGTTGTTCTCTCAAATACAGTTACAATGTTCTTCTTGCTTACTTGAATGTGACTCACTCTTAAAGTGCTTTACAAATCTGTGAATTAAACACTGGTTTTTATTAACTTCCATACAAATACTTTAACATCAGATAGGAAGTATCAACATAATAACCTGATGTCACAGAAGCAGCACAGTATCCCTCAGACTTTCACCGGCCAATTATGCACCAGTGCCAGAGCTCCTTTTGCTATAGAGAAAGTCGTGTGAAGTGTCAGCCAGGTTTCATTTCAAAGTCGTCACACACCAACGATTTGTCACCGTTCCTTGGCAACTCATACAGCAGCTGAGAGCGATGCACTGGGCTCTTCAAGTAACTTCAATGTAAACCCGGGCTGTTGACTTAGTATAAACCAGGAGAAAGTCCACACACGGAGGCGGGGTGGCTGGACGGCTCAGAGCTTGAAAGGCACATAACATTACCATGTTTGTTAGGTGACATGTAATTTTTCTTATGGGACTTTTGTGTTGCAAGTCACGTGACGTATGTAATGTGGCCATTGTAGCCCAACCCCAAACATGGTCTCATCCTAGATCGTCCCAAGTAGTTTTCTTGCCTAAACTTAACCAAACTGCGACCATTATTCTGGCAGCATCTGATACAGCCCCAAAAGGTTACCCTCAGTACGTTGGTATGTGATGAGTTTGGATGAGAATGGGTTGGTATTCACTGACAAATTTTGTCATAAAACAAAATGGGAAAATCTCCCAATTATTATTATTTCAAGTGTCTAACTAAACACCCACTGACACTGAAATGAGGGAACCAGAAGTGCTAATATGCTAAATTTGACCTCTGGGAGAAATAACTTTTTACTCTTCAGTTTTTCTACTGATTATACAAATAAAATCATTTTAATTAGTGAGCTTTACCATTGGACAGAGCCAGGGTTGATATCTCCCTTTGTCTCTAAGTCTTTATGCTAAGTTAAGCTAACCAGCAGCTGGCATGTAGCTTCATATTTAGCGTATGGACCTGAGGGTGGTGTCAATCTTCTCAGCAAACTCTCAGCATGAATGTGGGAAAAAAATCCCCAAAAATCTATTTTTGGAAGTGATAAGTTCTCACACGTAAGGAGATGAAAGCATCGTAATTAGCAACAAAGTGTGAAAAACAAACGTTTGTAAAAGGGTTTCTGTCGCATAAGCACACATCATTGTTCAGCATTTCCTGTTTAAAGACTTAATTTCCAGTGATGCCTGTTGCAGTGGATTAGAGCGTTCTGATGAGATATGCTAATGTGAAGGTCAGACAGCAGCAAAACAATAGGAGACAGAATCTGAACTGGAATTGTGTTCATCTATCAAAGGGAAAAAAAGAAAGGCAAAACAATAGAAACAACAGCTGTGTAGGCGGAGAGGAACTGCTGATCTGTTCATTGGTAAACTTGTTGTTTTACAGTAATTATACAAATATTAGATTTGTAATGATTTATTGATGTCAGAATCCGACAAGTAGCACAAAAATCAAATCAGGAGAGGATGTGAAGCAGCTCTGCTCATGAATCAAATATTTTGCCACCAGGAAAACAGAAGTGCCTATTTTAAAATGTGGTCGACAGGAGGGTAAATATGACAGATGGCTGAGTTTGTGTACCTGATGTAAGTGTGTGCATGTGTGTGTGTGTGTGTGTGTGTGTGTGTGTGTGTGTGTGTGTGTGTGTGTGTGTACGTGTTGACAATATGTGGTGCACCTGAGGCGAAGCATGGTCCCCGGGGTGAGCTCTGTGAAGGAAACAGAGAAACATTATTCTGAAAGAAAAGGGAAAACTAAGGATCATATGCAAAATGTGTGCGTCTGTGTGTGTGAGAGAGAGAGAGCGAGAGAGGGATTTCAGCCTGTGTTGTGATTTTGTTTTCTTCCCTCTAGTTTTTCAATGGCCATTGGCAGCGTTACCTGCTTGAAATGCAGCTGCTACCTGTGAAGCCTGAGGTCCCCATCTGTCTGTGCATGCGTGTGTGTGAGTCCATGTGTGACTGTGTGTGTGTGTGTGTGAGAATTTGCTGGTCAGTTTCAACGATTGAAAACAGTTTGCATGCCAGTCTTCTATAAAAGCGGTATCACACTCGAGGTTGTGCTGTTGCACTGAATATCAGCACAGATAATCACAGCTGTTCTGATATTCAGTACAACAGCACAACCTTGATTGTGATACTTTACATGACAGTTATACAACAGATTATGATTTGATTGTTTATTTAATAATTTATTTGGCTCAGCCAGCTCAAATAGTTCTGCAACAGGACTGGAGCTTGCCTGGGTCCAGACCTTCTGCAGACTCCACCGAGTTTCACTGATTCTCCAGTCTGGCATCTTGACATAGAACAGCGGTTTTTCATGTAAAAAGTAAATGACAGTGAAATGAGGGCTGTTGAGGGACTAATGATTAGCTATTCAGGCCACAAGGCGGGATTAAGGCCGTTGTCAAGCTGTGCACCAGAACCAAGAAGGAGTAATAACAAAACAGCCCCAATAGCAGCGTCTATCTTATCTACAGCTGTCACTACTGTTAAAGGGACGTTTCAACCCAGAAATCCTGGCCTATAATGCTGTTTATCCATCTATATTTATTTCGTGTGAGTTGCAGAGTTTAAGAGATATGAACTGTAGAGATGTCTGCCTGCTCTCATATATAATGAGACTAATTGGCACTCAGCTGGTGGCGCTCAAAGCAACAACAAAAAATGTGTTTGAAAAAATCAGAGAACAGTGTCTCATTCCAAAAATCATGACTTTGTTCTTTCTGCAGTAGAATCTACTTTGACTACTTTCTTTTGACTAGAAGTCGAGAAGTTCCTGCATGAAACTGCTCACAACAAAGTGTGTAGATTATCTTGACTGACCAGGTCACTATTTTTGAAAAGAGACACTGCATTTGATTTTTTTTTTTTAACGTATTTCTTTTTGCAGAAGGCAGACATCTTTAAGGCCGATATCTCCAAAAATTTGGGGGCGAAATGTCCCTTTACAATGATGTTGGTCTCTAGTGACTGGTTCAGGAAAATCAAATCCCCCCGTCTCCCATGGAAATCTTTTAGAGTGGAAGTAATGGCTGAATGACTGAATGCAGAAATAGAGTGCAACAAGTTTACAATTCAGTCTGATATCAGGTTAAAATCATAGCTCCACTTTAGCAGCTTCAATTTTTTTAACCTTGAGCACAAATTTAAATAATGTGTTAAAAAATATTTGGCGACCAGTGTGGATAATCAACATTGTCAGGAAATGAAATACAATAAAAATGCCAAAAATATTTTTGTTCCTCATACGTGTGACAAATATGTTTTTTCACATGAACATACCTGTTTACAGACATACTGCTGTGTTGCACTCTGTGTGTGTGTGTGTGTGTGTGTGTGTGTGTGTGTGTGTGTGTCTCTCTCAAACAGACAGCTGTATTGGTGACAAGTATGTGCTTCCACAGCACAGTTTGAAATGTATTTTACGTTTTTGTTGACTTTCTAAGAATTTGTCTCTTTGTCTGTGCTTGTCTGCCATGCATGTATCTTCCTGTTCTGTTTCAGAGTGTGTGTGTGCGTGTGTGTGTGTGAGTGTGTGTGTGTGTGTGTGTCATGTTGTGTTATTACGCCCTGTGCCTGCAGAGAACACAGGTAAAGACAGTTTGACAGGCTTTTCTGAAAACAGCCGCCTCTCGGGGGCTTGTCAACGCCGCGGCTCAGATTCCTTCACATTAATGTGTGTTTGTGTGAATATTTGGCCGATACATATTGGCTGTTTGGCTCTGTGTTTTTATAGCTACCTCTCAATCTGTGTGTGTGTGTCACTGTGAATGCATGACTGTGTGTACGTGTGTGTTAAATCTGTGTGTTTTCTGGTTGAGAGTTGTGATTACAGCCTATACAAGCTGGCAGTTTGAACAGCTTTCACCCTGAGGGTAGTGCTCGGAAAAACTTGTGCCCACACACACACCTGCATACTAACTTACGCCGACACACACTTACACTTCAACACACATGCACATCTGCCCCAACAACTGCATGCAAACACCAGCTGGGAAGTAAAATGTCACAGGAATGAAAGGAGAGGAAAACACCTGAGCCCAGAGTGCAGCACCAGCTCTGTCTCTGTTTGTAACTCCGTCTTTTCCTCCCATAAAAGAACCATTTGGTTGGCAGAAATTACCATTTGGTTGACACTGACTTGTTTTTTTTTAAATTAAATCATCTCTATTCTTCTCTCTCATGCACACACACACTCTTTCACACACACAGAGAGACCCCTACCCTTCCCGGATGCCTTCTGTCAGCAAGGTGACAAGGTGACCAGAGGAAAAGTCAGCATACATTAGTCCAATTGACACCACACCCTTTTATTATGTTAATGAACCATCTGATTAGCATGGACGCGGTTGTCTGTGTGTCTGTGAGCGTGTCCGTGAGTGTGTGCGTGTCCTTTTGTGTCAGCTGAAACGCTCTACTAATGCAGACCTGCTGGTTTTCATACAGAGGCACCTGTGTCAGTGTTAAAGGAGCAACACGTAGCAACTGTGCATCAAAATCAGTCCAAATAACCGGTTTGAGCCTTAGAGTGTGCATTAAATAGATTGAAATCCTATTTAATATTTAATTCCCAGACTTGAGGAAGCTCTGGCGGGCTGCAGGGACACTACAGGAGTGCAAGACGAGCACAACATTGTAATTTGACAAAATCAAACGAGTCCTCCGCTGTAAGTTGATTGGCTGTTTATAAATGCCAAGTAAAGTTAAGCTCGTTATCTTGAAAACAAAAGCCCACTGCTCTGAAAATACACACTCAGAAGTCAGTGACTGCCTGCCAGACTCCATTAACATTTTACTCACTTTAATTGCTCTCAACATCTGCTCCTCCTATAAGATTATTAAAGATTTCTTACAACTCATAAACAGACACTTAGTCATTCCGCAAACATTTGGCTTTAATTTGAACTTGAAACGGGTAAACAAAAAACACAAGCTACACACCAGAATAGGAATTTCAGAGGAGGGCTCTGTAGCATTTTTGACCATAACTCAAGAATTCATA
>JAJHUR010089424.1:0-12161 GCA_027495735.1 Lutjanus campechanus
CGTTAACTTGGAATGAGCCCAGAATGGACAAACCAAACACTGGCTCTAGATAAGGCCTGCTTTATGGCAACCATAGCTTCTCCTACATGCTTGGAAGGGGAGGGTGAAGCAGTATTTTTGCAATATGCAAGCTCAACGGCAGATGCCACTAAATCCTACACACTGGTTCTTTAAACAAGACAAAGTCTGCAACTGTGCTAGTGGCACTGAGAGGATGTGCTTTGAGCTATTTGCTAACCTCATAACAATAACAGTGCTTACATGCTAATGTGTAGCAGGTATGTTTACAGTGGTCACATCTTTTAGTATTCTTGATTAGCACTAAACAGTACAGAGAAGAGCTGAGGGTAATGGGATAATTTCTTATAGGTTTGTTGATCATCTGACTCTAAATCTAGTGTCACCATTAATTTTGCTGGTATTTAGTTAAACTCTCTTCAATGGGCTCTAATGCGTGTAGCAAATTTCATGAAATCCATCCAGTAGTGGAGATACTTCAGTCTGGAGCAAAGGGGAGGACCAACTGACCAGCATTGTCATCCCTAGAGCTATGTTGTCATTGTAGTAATGCCGTTGTTTTAGTCTTCTCTGCACTTTCTAGTGCACTAGTTACATCATCTTGCAGTTACCTCATCTTTATTTTATTTTTTTTAAACATGCTTGACTTGATTTTGCAAGTGTATATTCAGTCATGGTGCATTTTCACTAAGATGTGATAATATGTGAGGCTGCACTCTTGCACAGCTTTTAGCCTGGATTTTGTTCTTAAGCCATTAAACTTTGACTAAAGAGAAACTTTCTTTAGCTCCAAAGTGCTGATTTATCATTGTGTATTAACAACTCTGCAGTCCTTTAATACTACCTACAGTATACTGAATGTTATTTCCACCATTTGTCTATTCTTTAAGGATGTTGGGATAAACTAAAATGGGATCTGCTGTAGTTATTGAGAACAGTGATGTCAGCAGTTATATTTCTGTCCGAGGATGACATGTTGGGATTAAGGATTATCCTTCACTTTACTCATATTATGCTGCTTTACCTTTCAGACCTTTAAAGACATAAGCTTTTGACCTTTAACCCTATGTTACCTATTGACAGGCATCAGGGGCCAAATTCAAAACTGATATCTCCAGGTGTGTTGCAGCTGTGACCAAATCTTTACCTGTTGATCCACAGGGGTTATTTACATGTCTTGATAGCCAACATCTATGCTGCATTGCACTGGGTGTTTTCTTTAAATTGGTTTGGACTGAATTTTCCTGCTGCACACAATGATTAATGAAGAGAAATGAGTCAAGGGGGGTTTTGGTCATTCATTTTTGTTCCCAACCTCTTAATCTACAGCACCAGAAGCTGCAGCACCAGAAGTAGCAGCACCAGAGGCGTCAGCCCCAGCAGCTGAAGCAGAAGCACCAGCTCCTGCAGCTGAACCAGCACCAGTGGAGGAGGTGGCACCAGCCACTGAAGTTGTCGCTGAGGCTGCACCTGCTCCTGCAGAACCAGTGGCGGAGACTGCTGCTGAACCTGTTGTAGAGGCCGTGGCTGAGGAAGCGCCCGCCGTGGTCGCCGAGGTGGTCGTTGCTGAGGCTGCAGCTGAGCCAGCAGCTGAGCCAGCAGTCGTAGAAGAAGCTGCTCCTGTTGTAGCTGCAGAGGCGGCTCCTGAAGCTGCTCCTGAAGCCGCTCCTGTCGTTGTGGAAGTCGCCGTCGCCACAGAGGAGACGCCAGCAGAGGCCCCCACAGCAGAGAGCGCTGGTACGGCAGCAGTAGACGAAGTCCCTCCTGCTCCCCCTGCTGAGGCAGAGGCTGGCTCTGCAGCCCCGGAGGCTGAGGCCGCCCCTGCTGCAGAGGTGGCTGCATAGAGCTGTGATGCCTCCATAGTTTGCCCAGAGAGGAGGGCTGGGAGTTAGCTGTGCTGTGTCCCACCTCCCTGGGCCGAGGAAAAACGGACTCATGAACCCCTATTTTCTTAAAGGAGGGGGGAGGGTTGGTTAATGAATAGCAGTTAGGGGTTCATCAGTCCAGTTTTCAGGTGCCTTCCTCCCCTTACCTCACCCCAACCTTCGATCCCAAACCTGAACATTTGGCATTAGGCTGTCTGCTTAGATTCAGTGTGGAAAATTCAGTTTCTATAGGAATTCTTACATCCAGAGCAAATCCAAATCATGGTTTGGCTGCTGTACAGTTAATAGACGAGTGTTGAACTAGGTGACGTGAGGGCTAGAGCCAAGTTTGTAACTAATGTTCTCTGTAAAATGATAATCTGGAGTGCCCTTAAATCAGGACAAGCCTGTGTTTTCTTCCTTTACATATGTAAAAATGTCAGCACAGTGAATGAATGCAGCCCATTGATTGTTGAAGTTTGTCATCATTTGCACTTGGTCTTCGTGCTCAGCAAATGCTTACTCTCACTTATATCCTGAGTCTTTGCTTAGGTTAGGATTATTATGCAAACAGAGAGTCGGTGTGCTTCATTCAGTGTCAACTGTCTCAATGTCTCAAGTTTGACCAAAAATCCAGTGAGTTTGTCTTTTTTTGGCTGCTGCAGCTCTCGTCTTCACTCCTATAACATCCTTTTTGCACATCTCTTCTCAGAGCGAGACAAAGTTGATAATGTTGCTCTTGCTCTTTTTTTACTCATAACAACCATTTCTTGCACTTTCAACTACTACAAATACTAACTGACCCTGTTTCAGCATCGGTTCAATTTACCAGCCAGGTACAAGACTGTTAGTGTTTAAGGGTAATTTTGGAAGTAATAAACCTTGGCCCTATTTTACATATTTTACACGTCTGAATTTGGTGGTCATAAATGCCATAACTGCAATGTAATCTTTGGGGGCAAAATATGTAAGCAAAAATATGGCCCAGGTTTAAAAAATACCATAATTGCCCTTTAAACTCACTTCTGCTGTGTCTTTACTCTTTAAATGTGAAACCTTCAGGGAACACTCCAGAGAACTCATTCACCTGTCTGAGAAAGTTGTCATTGTTATTACATTAATACAGTTACGTGTTCAAAGAATAAAACCTCACTGGTTAATATAAGACAATGTTTCTCCTTTTTTCCCCTAAATATTGCATTTGAATGTTCATCAAATTCTGTAGGTTGTTAAATCGCTTTCAGAATGTCTGATCTGTCCAGGGCCGATTTGTGGTCTATTTTTTAAGTTTATTCAGGGACTTTCTCTGCAGTTTGTTGCTCTGACTGTAGACTATGACATACAGCAAATGTTGTAATAACTGTGCTGTAGGTATAGAAACACCCAGTTCCTGTAGAAATAATCCTTTCCTGCAGATTCCCTCTTCCATGTTCATGCTCCTTTGCCTTCAAGGTGAACATTGAAATGGACCCATCTAAATGTTTTTGCCCTCAATCCTGTGTTCACTAGGATATTACTTTTTTTTCAAATGAGCATATGTCACTTTCACATAGATAAAAATAAGCAATAATGTTTATTTCTGCATGCAACATAACATAATCTACCTACCCTACCAAGTGGTCTAATATATTTGTCCAGTGGTGTAAGGTGGTTATGATGGGTCCTAGTGCGTGCTGGATACTAGTTACTAAGTGTGCATAAAAAGTCAAAAAGTCAAATGAGTTACTGAGGCTATTGGGAAAGTAAAGGGGTCAAAGAAAATGTTATCAAAACCATGTATAGCACTCTGATGGTCAAAGTCCTCACATGATCAAATAGACTTGACATTGGATGCAACATAATTACCCATCATATCTGATCAAGATCTTTGGCTGGTTCTAGATGAGCTTTATTCACTTCACAGCGGAGACGGTTTCACAACATGGTGGCATGTTACTGTCTACTGGAGCCAGGCTGTTTGCCAGGTTATATACAGTGATACAGGATATCACAGATCAGAATGTAAATTCCACCAGAAGGTTCAGGAAGCTTGTTCCCCCGAACCCAAATGTGAATTAGGCGCTAAACCAGTGGGAGTGCGTCTGAGAAACCCAAAGTGAAAGTCTGTGATTATAATAGCAATGAGTTCTTGTGATAAAGGACACAGCTTGCACTGTAAAGCCACAGACTAAAAGGGGAGAGCAGTTGGGGGTAGGTAAGGTGTGATTTCAGGGGACAACTGGGCTCTCCTCACAATACAACAAAAGGTTAATTTACAGAGGTATGTTAATGAATGTAAAAGGCTGACTCTCAGCAGAGACACTCAAATTCAGAAAGAACCATACAAACATAAGAATAAAATAGAAAGAAATAAAATATCTTCTTTCACACTGTATATGACAAAAATACCAAAATAACATAATTATTTTTAGTTTATGTAGAATAAGCATATAATCTTGTCATACATTGCTTATGACTTTATTTTTATTTTTTATTTTTTTTAAACATGACATGACATTCTTTGAACACAGTTGTATTTCCAAGGTGATAATCGCAATCGCATGCAAGAGCCTGTTCTCCGTCTACGATGTTGCGTGGGCCCACTGTGGCTCGTACCCCCCTCAGGCCGCAGTTCACCTGCACAACATTGTGTATATTTACGCCCCTGTATTAGTCTGCATAAACAGCCAAAACGTGCAACAGGTAGAATAGAGTTGCAGGCAGCACTCCATTAGAAACTCTGGCAGGTCCTGATCAATAGATTGAGGGGAAAAAAATCTGCTGCATTAATGTTTGTTTTTTTTTTCTTTAAAAAGTTTACATCAGATTTGATTGTTAAAGCACAGATTTGTATTATCCTTTTATTTGGAGTCTTGTTACACATGCTGTTTAAAGCGGTCTCAGACAGGTTAAGACTAATCCTAGATTACAATGCTTGTTTTAGGGTGTCGTGGTGGCTTGCCAGGATGGGGTGATAGGCTCATGGAACCCAGACGGTGGCCACCCAGGGATGTTTACTATCTAATGACACAAATACCATGTGACAGAACAATGTGTGGGGATCATCTTTATTTATAAAAGGCCATCTAGGGTTTATCCATGTCTAAACAATGAGACTGGAGGCTTTTGTATTAAAATGTATTGCTCTCAAACCAGTTCTCTTCAATAAGAGTGTTGAGTGTTCACCTCATACACTCTAAAGACACTAACTGGTTTTTTAGTATTTCTCACTTTTCTAAAAAAGATTGCACCAGCAGAGGGAGCATGAACTGAGCAGGTAGTCTCCTGTAGAGTATTTCCTGAACCTGTGGTGACTGTAGACCATCCAGTTGTAGACACCCACTCAAGGTAAGTAGAATTCACACAAAACAGCACAGCGAACCACTGTGTATACCAGAATTTATACTGGCATTTCTGAAACGCCGCACATGCCTTTTGTCCACAGTAAGGTAAAATAATTTACAAGTTTTACATGATGAAATTCACTGGAGATTATTTTCATTATTGGATAATCTGGCAACTACTGTTGACCATTTAATCAAGTGTTTAGTTGTTTAGTGTGTGAACTGTCAACAAATATTCACACGTTTTCAGAGCCTATGTGACATCTTCAAATGTCTTGTTTGTTTAATTAACTAACTTAAACTGATTAGTCAGTTATTTTGACAAATCAATTAGTCGACAAACTGTTTCAGCACTGAAGTACACAGTCATGGTTGTTGTGTAGGAGGATGTCTTCAAAGATAAAACATGATGTATGAGTATGATGCAATGTAAAATACGACAGTCGTATGGTACCAGGCTTCAAATAGAGTTTAAGTTGATATTAAAGTGTTTTTACATTAAGCTCATTTACACAGCTGTTGTGATGTGTAAACTTATATTCTATACCATAATTCAAATCTCCTGTCCTCCCTCTGTCCTTCAGAGTCAATGCCAGATCTGCTCTCAGCTGTGAAGATCTTGGCAGGCTCCACAGTTGAGATTGCAGCAGCTTCTGTTGGTGAGACAAGTCTGGTGAAAGCTGTTCGGGTAATAGAGGAAGACGGGAAAGTTTTGGACTCCACGCTGGAGGTGTTGGAGCCAGAAGTCCTGGAAGCAACCACAGAGATGGTGGCTGAAGAAGCAGCAGAAGAGGTGGCTGTTGTGGTGAACGAGGAGGAGCTAAAGTCTGTAGAGACTGCAGAAGATGCAGAAGGTCCAGTTGCTGAAGAGGAGACAGCTGCAGCAGGGGAGGAGAAAGAGGAGGCATCTGTTCCTGAGGAACCAAGTTCAGCCCCGACAGTGGAGGAGGTGGCTGAAGTCGAGCCTGAAGATCAGGCTGCAGTCCCTGAATCTGCTCCAGAGGAGGCTGTCTCTTCTGCGGAGGTCTCACCTGAAGATGCTGCTCCTGCTGAGGAAGCAACACCTGCTGAGGAGTCCACACCAGCTGAAGAGGCCACCACCATCACTGCTGAAGAACCACCTGCTGCTGAGACATCAGTGGAGGAGGCAGCAGTCGAGCCTTCAACAGACGAGAGGGTTGAAGCTGCAGCAGTTGTGGACACGATTCAGCTGGCAGCAGCCTCCTCAGGGTCAGACCTGGAGGTCCTTTCATCTGCAGAGCCAGAATCAACATCAGAGGCTCCAGCACATGAGGCCAAGCACTGTCACTCCTGCCACTCTTCTCCGTCAGCAGCAGAGGAGGTAGCACCACCTGCTGCTTTGGAAGAGCAGCTGGCCAGTGAGGGAGCTGTGGATATAACACATGAAGCCAAGGAGGCAGTGTCACTGGTGGAGGGACAAAGTAAGAACATTATGTATGAAGCTTTTAAACTCCCCATACCTACATTACATAATCTATAATGCTACATAATAGCTACATTTGTTTCCTTATTTAGTTAAATGTAAAGTATAGGGTAATAGTTTGGGATAATAGAACTTTATGTTTTATTTTTTAAAAGCAAGACCTTTCTCATTATCCCCAATGCTGAATAGTAGATAGATAGATATAAACATTGGGCAAGAAAAGCAAAAGACCCTCCCCCGGTCTCCCAAAAATACTTTCACTACCCTCCCTTCAGCAAAAGGTTACAGCACCCTCTCCCTTTTCTGCACGCTCTCTCCTCTGTGAAAATTAACATTCTGTCCCTAAATATTATGTTCAAGATATAATGTGCGTTTAACTCGTTTTTTAAAGAAATAGATGGAGAAGCACCAACAAAGATTAATTTAATTTAAGATTAGTTCTGATTTGAGTTTAGCAAAGCAAGGCTTAAAATGAATAAATCCATATTTACAATTAAACAGAGCTCTGTTGCACAACTAAAGCCTAATGTCTGTTTAGTAAATCTTTAGTAAAGTTTATTGATGGAAACCAAAATCAAATAGTTTAATTACTATGGAGATGCTTGCTAGCCCAAATAAATGAATAAAAAATGTATCTGAGTGCTGTTGGGGCATATTAAGTATAAAAGAGGGGGGAAACTGTTAACATTTGGCTGAATAAACTATTACATGGTTTGCTGGCTGGCTAAATAGTTAGTTTCCGTACTTAGTCTTCTTATGTAGTCTCTAATTAAACACTGGCATCGGCCATTCAGATCTGTTTTACAGATCAGCTGAAGTGAAAGAAAGAAGAAATGCATCATAAAAGTCAGGTGGGTTGAGTCTGTCCCTTAACTTTCTTTTTCTCAACCCATCTCAAATATAGGCAGTCATTTTTAGAGTTAAACCTCCTCAAGTGTAAGTTTAAAGTTAATACTTGATTACATTTTAAATGGGAGTTTTAGGTTTTTGTGCAACATAAATAAATTTAGTTTAGGGTAGTTTTGTTTAAAGCAAAAACTAAACTGAGGTCTAAAGGTGTAAATTTCTTTCTTAATTTGAAGCTAGGAGTAAGATTAAGCTATGATTTGAGGGTTAAATATTAACTCTTGTTGGTGCAACCCAGCCTTAAAGATTAATTACACCCAAAGTTTCAACTGGTGTCCACTTGTTAGACAATACTGAAAGAGTAATTGACAAGGTAAGTGGGATAGGTTGAGGAAAGGTTGTCCTTAGATCTGAAAGACAAAATAGTCTGGTGTCACAAACCAAAGTATGGGCACTGTGGAAGGTGCAGATGTAAAATGGCAGCGCAATTGACGTTTTTTTTTTCGCGGCAGCCATATTGATATGAAATAGTAGGGTAAACACGGGTGTAAGGTCTGGTTTCATTCAGTGTGGCAGAGCCTTTTCAGTGAGCCAACATGCATGATTGACTCCTCCAAGTCCGGCCACTTTTGGAACCTCAGTCAATTTTCTCCTTTCCTGTTTCCTATATTTATATAGTTAGATAGCATTTTAACCAGCTTTTAACCAAAATTCAGTTTTCTTTTCAACACAGACAAGCCCATAGCATTTAAGTGCAGTAAACAGGAAAGGAGAAAATTGACCAGGGTTCTGCCTTGGTTCTGTTCTTAGAAAGAGTCTTTACCCTACTATTTCATGTCGAAATGGCTGCTGTTATGAAAGTCTATAAATTTTTTACCAACAGATATACTGATTTGTTAAACACATGTGCAACTATTAACAGTCATCACCTCATTCCATTATGTGGGCCATTGTCAGGGTTCTGGTACCGTACAACACCAACATGTCTTAATGATACACTTGACTGGAAATGAGACATTGTTAACATTATTAGTTCCACCTATGCTTTTCTGTAACTAAAGTAATGGTGGACATAGATTTATGTCTTACAATAATCAAATATTATGCTAAACACAGACTTAATTATTAATCTTTAATAAAGGTTTTAGAGTTGCTATAGGACCCACTGGTCCCCTCTCCCAGAATCACTGTGGAGGTGGACACTTCCTCATCTTGACTTTTCACCTGTTTCCTGACAGCTGACATGAACCATTAACATTTGACTCTTATGTAACATGACCTTTCAGTAGACCTTTTTCACAGCAGGTCCTGTTCCATTTAGTGTAGCAGAGCCTTTCCAGTGGACCAATATGCACAATAGCACCCTGACTCTGTTTGACCTAAACCATAATTGGTATCACTGGTAACACCGGTAACACTGGTACTCTACTGTTTCATATCAATGTGGCTGCTGTGAATCAAGCTCTCAGATTCTCAAGCAGTGATTTTTGAAAGGCAGAAGCACTGAGCAGACCATCTCATTAAACCCAATTAAACATATAGACTGAGTTTGCAAAATAAAAATATAAAATACATCTACATGTTTTGAGTCATGTACAGATTAGGAAATGACTTTAATGCTAAAAAGTAAAAAGTCTGTCAGCACACCAAAGTGCATTTTAAAGGGCCTTTGTCAGTGAGGGCTGCTAGATTTCTAAATTCATATAAATCTTAATTACTGAGCATCACACAATAAAGAATACATTGTGGCTGAATGAATTACCATTTTGCATGTGAAAAAAACAATAACAGCCTTCCCTGTATTTGGCTCTGATCACATGTATTTCTGCCTATATCCACAGAGCCAAAGATGTCTATCTGGACTGTAAAAAGCTGCTCAGTGATGTAATAGTACAGTTAAGAAGGTAAATGATTAAAAGCAGCACGGCTAGAACTAGAGACAGTAGAATGGACAGCTTCAGGATGTGCATAGATAGCCACATTTTAGACTCTCAGAGTTGATGAGAAGGGCAGTGTGACTCATGTACACTATTACTACTTTTCTTTGCACTCTATTTAGATCCTACATCAGGTTCATTCTTCTTAATTTAAGATAAAGTATTCTTATTTAAAGATAAGTATATTGCAGTATAACATGTGAAGTCATACATTTCTATCATATAAACCAGTGTTGTGTTTATTTGTTGCAGCCACAGAGACGATGGTGGTGGTGACAGCCCAGTCATGACATTAGAGACAGTGTGCCTTCCACAACACTTGCTTATCCATCAACCAAACCAGGATGACTGATGAAGACGACATGAGAAGAGCTGGCCACAGGTTCAACTAGCTGATGTGTCCTTTTTGAAATGTTATCACAGAGGTTTTTTTTTTTTTTTAATGTTTCTGATCCATCCTTTTTAGCATTTGTAAAATGATTCCCATTATTGTCCACTAGGTGCCACTGTTGCAAAGCTTTTCATGACCAGTTGAATTAATCTAAAGTTTCTTTAACAGTGCTGTAGTAGGCAGGGGCAGTGATTTCTTGTCATTGTAATATGATAGACTGTGTTTCATAGACATTGCCAATATCTACAAACTGTACCAAGATTTTTAAGTGAGGGTGCATCTGTGTGTTTTCTTTGAACTGATCAGCACATGACATTTTCCCACTCATATTAGCTGATATAATGGCATGAAGTCATGCATTTTGTCACTTTTGTCATGAATGGAGGTGCACACTGATATATACATTGATTTGCACCCTTTCACGTAAGAGATTATCTTCAACAGTTAACATGCCTCCAATTCTCAGTCATAGATGGATGCTTTCTTTTAAATATATTTGTAGGTGCACTGCATAAATTACCATATATTAACTATATATTATATTAATATATTAAATAGTTAATATACCAGTGTTTGTGTAATTAATTATGATGTCTCTGTTGTCATAATGATGTGCTCACATAGACACTTTAATAAAGAGATGTATAAACAATTTAACTCAGATTTCCTGTGCATAAAATTATGCTTGTGTTAATCAGTGTTATCAATCAACATGATAATATGTGAGTTAAAGTATGTACATTGACCACCAGAGTTTATTATTTATTTTGTTTTTAATTTTTGTTTCCAATTTAGTTCAGTTTCAGTTAGTTTCAAGAGTGGGCTTGCTCATTTCAATTTAGTTTTTATTGTTTAAAAATATTTAGTTTTAGTTTAGTTCTTATTAGTTTCACCATTAGTTTTTATTTATTTTATTATAATATGGGAGTATTTGTCAGTGGAAAGCAGTGAGAAGTTTAGGAAACACATTAGAACACAAACAATACTTTGTGATGGCAGTTGACGCACAGTCATGGAGACGTCCCAGTCTCAATAAACACCAATAAACACCTATGCCTCCTCATGCTTGTTTTGTAGACAAATTTGACCAAATTGTCAAAGACTTTTTTCTAAAGTCCAGTTTTTATTTTATGTCAGTTAACTAAAATGCTTTTTTTTTTTAAGTTAACTATAATATCATTTTTGGCCACTTGGTGGAGACAGATAACTGTTATTTGATTATAAGCGTATGCACTGTAAATCATTTTAAGCAGGTTCAACTTAAAAACAAAAGTTCTGCAGCTGTCTAATAATGTGAATTAACTGAACACAGATTAGATAATTACTTCAAAGTTCAAGAGTACTCTTTTTAATTTAATTTGTTGAGCTGAGTGAACTGGTGGTTTGAAAATAAGAATTTCAAGTTGAATTAACTTGAGATAAACAAATCCTATATATTTATGTTAAGTTCATGAGAAAAGAGTAGTTGATTCTACTAAATTCCAGTAAAATGTTTTATAGTGTGGCTATTAGCTTTTCAGGAACTTTTTGGGATAACTTGTGACCATTGTCCTCATGATCACAAGTTATCCCAAAAAGTTCTTTGTTGTCATAAGGTAAAGAGGAGCATGAAAGCAATATAACAATATATAACATTACACACACAATTTATATTTGGTGGGACGAGAGATTATTTGTTTTTCAAACAAACAAAGAAAAACTGTATGATGAACAAATGACACTGAAAAGGATGAGTTTATTCTGGTGAGCTTTTTGTTTTTAAAACCTTATATACCAACAATTCAGTCCTGTGCTTTGCCATTGGTATTCTGAGAAAATTCAGAGAAGACAGTAGACAGTAGATAAATAAATATACGCACAAAGATAAGCAATCATCTAAATAAATAAATATTAGTTTGAAAAAGAAAAGAAAAAAACAATATGGGATACATAAAATTTGTAAATGTAATAAGAGAAAAGAAAAGGGGGGAAAATACATTAATTTTCATGGTAGAGACTGTTGTATGAATTATAAAGTCTCAAATATATTTGAATTTGAACTTGAATTTTGCAGATTTGGAGGCATTATTTTCCATTCTGCACTTATGTATGTGAAATTTGCTATTCAGGATCAACAGGTTTTCAATAAAATCAACTCTACAATCACCATGTCCGAAGACTGTAATGACATTTCATCACTCTATAGAGATTTTAAAAATATTCACATCACGGTAATTTTTTCTCAAAATAGCCAATAATCCTTCAATCCAGTGGATAAAATAACTGGTTTTGTCGTTGTTAAGTTTAAGTAAAAAAAAAAAAAAAAAAAAAAAAAAAAAATTATTTTTTTTTTTTTAT
>JAJHUR010089424.1:12181-23719 GCA_027495735.1 Lutjanus campechanus
AAAAAAAAAAAATATATATATATATATATATATATATATATATATATATATATATATATATATATTAGGTGTATATGTGTAAAATCTTGATGTGTACTTTTATTTTTATTTATTCTGGTGAGCACTGATTGTTTATTGTACGGCGTGACGTCACCAGTCTAATTTGCCTGAACGAGCGAAGTAAAGTGACAACCAGTGGAGTCAGTCTCCATTAACAACAGAGGTTCCTGAACCGACGGCTGCGTCTTTATTCTTGTACCGTCCCACAGAGGACACCGAGCTCTGCATACTCGAATACAAACGGCTAACGTTACCGTCGATAAGCTAACGTTACTGTTAGCAGGGGGACTCTTCAGGCTGTGACAGTCGACCGTAACAGAGCCGCCGTCCGTCCGTCCGGAGAGGAGGAGGAGGAGGAGGAGGAGAGGTTACTGGATGTCACACACATACAGTAATCTCTCCCTCTCACACACACACACACAGACACACACAGTAAACTCTGATTAGCCAGCCAGCTAACGTCAAGTTGCTGCCTGTGAACTAAGTTAGTCACCAGCGGGGAGCGACAGAAGAGTTTGAGCACGGTGAGTGAGTGAGCTGAACTGACGTTAGCCAGCATTAGCCACATGGTTTGTTGTGTTTCTCTTCTGTCAGCTTGTTCTTGTCTCAAGGCTAAGTTGGCTAGCTAACGTTAGCTAAGTTCATGTCCATATTCACTTTCTGTTTCTATTTAGCGACAGTTGGCTTCTTGTGTTCTCTAATATAACGACTCTTAACATGCGTTTACCCCACACTTCAATGATCAGTTCGGCATACTAATATAAATAACTATACGTAAATGATAGAAGAGTTGGCTGATAATTCATTGATAAGGTTAGCCGCACTGAAGAGCAAAGGTATCATTGCAACAGTGAATTCCCCCTCCTGTGACTCACTGTACATGCCCGACATAATTTGACATTTGTAAGTACTGAATCAAGCGGTCAGCCAACTGTGTGATGTAGGAGAGGGGTTGTAATCTTCATTAACTTTGATCTTGGAGCTAATCTCGTTGCTTTTTTATGTCACATGATTTAGCACAAACGCACAACACCTGTGTCAGCACACTGAAACTACAGTATATTGGCTTTGTAGGACAGCAAGTAAGTACTTAATATTCTAGCAGTGCAATATGTAGTATGATTCTGACATGCTGTCTACATGGTTGATGTAAGGATTGATCTAAGGATTTACTTCCCTTCCACTGTGGTGCCAAGAGTTTGAGATTTTTGCAGTACGATAACCAGCTCAGAAAAGATCAAGGTATACAGTATTACACAATTATCACTTCCAATATCCCTGAAAGGAATGAAAACAGACACACATTATGCCCTGACTGGAATGACACTTGATATAAACTTGAATTTTTTTTTAAATAACAGTAATATGAAAGAATTCAATTGTGTAGACCAAGTAGTTTTAGAAATGTTTGTGCCCAAGACACACCAAAGGCCAAACCAAAATCTCAAGTCACACCTGTATTCCTATGCAAAATAGCCTAAGGAACCCAGTAAAGGGAGGCAGTGAGTACTAACCAATCAGAGACCGAGGCATCAAAAACTCCTAACTTTTTGTGGAGTTGTATTCTCAACAAAAATATAAACCTAACACTTATGTTTTTGCTCCCATTTTTCATGAGTTGATATAAATAATCTAATATTGTTTCTGTGCACACAAAAGGTTCTCAAATTTTGTACACAAATTTGTTAAAAATCCATGTAGTAAGCACCTCTCCTTTACTAAGATAATCCATCCATCTGCCAGTTGTGGTATACAGAAATGATGATTAAACAGCATGATTATTGCACAGGTCAGTCTAAAGTGTAAAGTTTATCTTGGAGAAAAAAAAACATTTATGAAACATTGAACTACGACTATTTCACATAGGGCTACACATACCAAATATTTTTCCCAAGAGGGTAAAATCATTCCCTGCCCTACCAAGAAACAAAAGAGGACTGGAGCACACTGATTAATTGACAGCCTTTATTTGTACAAATACACGTTTCAACACTACTGTGCCTTCATCAGCATCCTCTGATGGGTGTATTTTGCAGTAATCATGTATGGCTGTCACAAAATCTCAAGGCACAACTGGACTAGTCTCACCACACGGCAGTGTGCCACGGCACACCATTCGGGAACCTCTGCAGTTAATATTAGCCAGAGTTCAAAGTGTCTTGAAATTGCTTAACTAGTTGACTGGAAAGCAAGACATTATTCAGTGGTCAAAATTATTTGTCATATTTTTTTCTATTGCTTTTTGATGTATTGTAACAGAGAAATAACTCAAATGATTAATCAGTTCTTAAAATTAGAGTTCATTAAGGTTCTGTCAGTCACTTAATCATATAATTAAGTAACTGTTAAAAATGCAAACTAAAACTTCCAACTTGTTCCTCAGCACTGCCACTTACCTCTCTTACCTTTGAGCACACTGTAAATTTGCATAATCTAATTTCTTAATGTAGCAGTCCTTTTTTGGTCCGCAGTATGCTTTAGTGGCTGCTGGTATTTATAGGTTTTGATCGTGTGTGGTAAAGTTGTGTTGCCTAGTTCACAGAGACCAGAGGCCTGCTGTCTCCAGTGTGAGCTGGCTGTGCTGGAGTGTCTATGTGTTGTGCTGGTAAATGATTGACCAGCCTGCCTTTTCCTCAGCCGGTGTATCCTGTAGACTGAGCAACAGTTGAACTGTTGTCTGAGGGTTTTCCACTGGGCGGCCACAGTCGTGTCTGAATGTTCCATGATAGGGCTAAACCTCCTCATAAGAGGCCTGTCGGGAAAAGTCCAGATACAGATGGTTCATGTCATGTGCACAGCGAGACAGACAGTGACGTCATTGCCATATTAAAGAGTGCTGGTCATAGCCACACACATGTTAGCATGTTGTCACCATTAAGAAGAGTGATAGACTCCAAGAACAGGATAAAGAGAAGAGACAGTCTACAAGGAGGCTAATGCTAGCTAGCATACTACTGTTGACAGATAGGCAGTTCAAATCTTACCTCCAGTTCTCGCTGAAGAATAAATAGCCCTTGCGTGACTGTGTCTCCTCAAATATTTTCTTATCCAATTCCCCGTTTGCTATTGTTTTTTCTCACTGCAAAGCATTACTACAGCAAACAGTTATACCATGTCAATCTCTGGTATGAGCACTTTTGTAGTCAGTGTTTTTATTATGAACATACCATTTAATATTCCATTAAAGAAAACTTACAAAAAAATGTTTGTGTATTCTGTCAATTATAGTTAAAAAAAAAAGAAAAGAAAGAAAATTGGAAATTGTAATTGGCCCTAACCCTCTACTCTTGATCTGCCATGGCTAAAGACAATGTAGTGTAGTGTAGTTAAAATAATATTATTTAAATTTGTTTCAGATTACTTGTTGACATTTGTTACTTATGCATTATCACACAGTGTGCTGCTGTTTGATGGTTTTCCCCATCCCTCTGTAATGTTTCAGTTTTGAGATATTAGGCAAGACTGTTATTTGCATTTTAGAACAAACTGTGAAAGTTCCAGCCTTATTTTGACACCAGATGCTAAAAAACCAGTGTTGCCAATTGAGCAAAGGGAGTGTTTGACCTAAAAATGCTAACTCACATGAGGCCTATTTTTCAATACACTGAATGACAAGAGACTGAATGTGACATTATATTGTAACACTGCAGAGAATTTATAACACAGTTTCATGACTTTATCATTGTAGCTACTGGGTTATAGCTGAACATGCCTGTGTGTGCATGTGTGTATGTGTGTGTATGTTTATGTGCATTGGTTGGAGGGATGTCAAGCAAATCCTGAGGTCATACGTGCCATGTATTTGCTCATTGTGTCATCACTGTGTATGTGTGTGTGTGGTAGAGGGCAGGGCACAAGGCAGGGCGTTGTATCCACCAACAGCCCCAGTTACTTGGAACAAAAGCTCTGTTGTTGAAAGATCATGTGACTGTGTGTGTGTGTGTGTGTGTGTGTGTGTGTGTGTGTGTGTTCCACCCTTGTCATGTGATCTGAGCTCAGGGCAGGGTCTGAGAAGTGCTGAGTCGCTTTGAGATGTTCCTTCCACCCTGGGAACAGGCAGACAGCATGCCGGCAGGAGAGGAGATGGATGGTCAGACGATGGATGAAGGGATGTCAGACAGAGAAGAGTTGTCGGAGAGAGTCAGAGACAGGCAGAGAGACAGAGGAAGATGCAGATAATGTCCTGTTGCTATTTCTTACCATGGCCAGACAGCAACAGTTTCATTCTTTCATTCTTCTTCTCGTCTCTTTGTGGATTTTTAAGCAGCAGCCAAGTAAAAATGCAAGCCTGCATTTTGAATCACATCAGCTTTTCTGTGGCAAGGCAAGTCTGGACTTCTTTACTTTAAGTTTGGACGTGTTCGTCTGGATCTTGTGGTGGGAAAGTTGGCCTGTCATGATGACTCTGCTGTATCATGTGAAGTCTCCAGACTGCTATTGACTCACCATGAACTAGAGAAGCATTTGTAAAAGAAGCTAGCTACTCATCTGCTCTTCCCTGGTAATCAAACGATAAAAGAGAACTGAATTCGAGGCATTTGCAGTGAGACATGTAGCTCTATGTCTTTTCCAGAATGACTTTCATTGCAGCAGAAATAGTTTCAATTCCTGAAATACCAACATGACTAGTAGTTAACTGTAAGGAGTGAAATGGTCTGCTGACTGCTTTTAACCTTTAAAATCATGACATTTGTTTATTTGTCATGTGACAAGTATCTGCTGGTAGTTTCTGAATGGCATAATTTGTTGAAATGGTAATCATGCAGCTTCTTAACTCTTATCTTAATGTTTGAGTTCAGAAAGGACAAGGCAGCCACGTGTTCGCAGTCATCCAGTAGGACCTGTAATACTTGTTTGATTCAATGCAGCCTGCTTAAGAGACTTGACTCCTAACAGATCTTGTGTGTGTTTGATTAATATGCATCTGCATGGGATTAGCCCATTTTGGGAGTCTGCCTGTAGCATGCATGTTTCATATTCCAGGTTTGTATTTATCCATTTAAATAGATTAGGTTCTCAATATCTTAGTAAGTGAAAGCGTAGCCTTAAAGAGAAAAATAGCGCACACACAGCTCTGCAATGACAGGTTTTTGTCCAGGCTGATCCATACTAAAGTATGCTGTCATTTTAGTGCCAGATTATTGCAAAAGTGAAAACATAGGCGTTTTCACACCTATAGTTAGTTTGCAATGGCCCAACTCAGTTTGTACCCTTGATTTGGTGTTCTTTTACACAGAAAAAAATAAATCCAAACACCCAAAATCACAAAAAGTGATGTGACAACATTCACTCTGCTTGTTGGTCAGATGTGTTTGGGGCAAGAGCTAGAAAGTAAATACAAGAAGAGGCTCTGTGTTCTGGTAATGGCCGAGGTAATATACCAGGAAAAACTATAGCAATGGAACAGTAACAGCACTTCAAGGAATACTTCGGCTAGCTGGCTGCAACTACTACTATGCAAGCTGCTAAAGTTTGCATTAGTCTTGGGTGATGGCTACCAAAGTGGCCTGTCTACAGTGAAACAAAAATTGACTATGATGTAGTTGGTGGGTTTAAAAGGGTATTTGTCTCCATGCCATGTGTCAGTAACTTAGTTGTGTTTAATAAGAAAATAACATACAGGACATGAAGATGTAGTGCAATCAACAGCAGCAGCAGCTTCTTTATAATTTCTCTCCCATGTGTCAAAAACATAACTTAGGCAATAACTCTTAGGAAACTCTGAGTGGACACACTAACTCAAATACAGAACGCTTTTAGACAATGTCACAATGGTAAAGGAGGTTGATGATTGTTAAACATCGCAATAGAGTTTACATACCATGCTGCCTCCCAGAATGCAAAGGACACCTGCTAACTGTTGTTGACTGTTTGCAGACTACACCTGGTAGTCGTGTTGAGGCTGGATCACGTTACTACTAATTAAAAAACAAAACAAAAACAACACTCCAGAATTCATTAGTTGACCAGTTAGACCATTAACCATTCACTTTAAGTTAAAAGTCCAAAGATTAAGAAATTTATTTAAAATATCAATAATCAATAATAATTTCCCCTCATTTCCTGAATGAATGAATGTAACGCTATTCATTCTCAGCAAATTGACACTTAATTCTGAGAATCACTTTATTTGAACCAATTTCAACATCATCCAATGACGTTGCAGGAGAGAACCATGAAGAACTTAATATGTTACTGAGCTTCAGTTGTAAAGAACGGTAAGTTGAGGCTCTGTTGCTAAAATGTCATTACATTTGGTTAAGAGCGCATAATGATTTGTTTAGGACTTGAAATTCAAAGTTCAGGACTTGGGACTTGACTCTTGAGTTAACTGCAGTGACCTGAGACTTAGTTATGACTTTCAAAACAATGATTTAATACCACCCCTGCTGTGTACTTATTTGCCCAAAGAAATTGCACCAAGGGGGAGAATGAGTCAGAGTCCGGTTTAACCGGACTAAAAAGCACACGTGTGAAAACAGCCATACAGGGATCACAGACAGGACTTTGCACTTCGTGCTTCCCTCTCACTCAATCATTGTCTGATTGACAAGGAGTTAGATGGCCATGATAGATTGCAAAAACCCAGTGTGTCACAATCTCCAACTCCTCTGTGAACTTGCATAATAACCTCTGTCAGTTTAACAGCAAAATAATGGCACATACTGCAACGCATGAACACACCTTTCTATGGTTCGGCTGCCTCTATGCCAGGGAGCAAATTGCATGAAAGAACTGGTCAAGTTTGAAATATTTAAATTACAAATGAGGGATGAGAAGAAACAGAGATTGGAGGGATTTGATTGGCTTTAACATCAGAAAATGAATCTGCTTGTATAAAGTTTCTGGACACTCTGTCCTGATTTCTTGGGTCTCAGGAGCAGCACAGGCCAGTCAGATATCCTTCTGTGAGACCTGTGGATGTGTCACATGGTGGTTAAACAATACCCCATGCATAGTGCAAAAGTAACCCCACCCCTCCAAAACAGAACGTATAGCTCTGTAGATTAGCTGTATGCGGTTGAGTAATTGAACAGAAGATTTGCATCTGAGCTCATGATCACGTTGGTCTCTGTAGTGGAGGGAACAGCAGCATGAGTATGGCTCTTCTATCATACAACAGCTAGATTAACTGAGTACATCCTTAACATGTTGGAGAACATATGGTCAGTAGGTTTGTACAAAATTAAAAGTGCCCTGGATCATGCTTGAGTTTTACATGTGTTCGGGTTATTTTAAATATATTATTACATTTTGCATTAAAAATGTGGAAAAATCTAAGTGTCATGAGAAAGATTACGACTAATCCTTGTCTTTGTGTGTACAGAAGAATTTGAAGAATTTTGTGCAGGATTATCTTTAAGCAGAGGGTGGGCTATCTTGGTTGGATAAGTGGGGAGATGCTGTCAGTGAGGAAAATAGATTTTCTTCTGTTTGGGAACTTGTTTATGTTGAAAATAAAGTGCCAAACAAAGTGTTTTCCAAACGTGTAATGGCAAAGTGTTTATAGCTGTTTTTAATGTTCAGACTTGAAGCTGGGGGGGGCGGAGGTTTGGCTCAGTTGGTGGGGCGTCCGTCCCATGTATGGGGGCTGTTGGTCCTCTGCAGTGGCCGCTGGTTCGGCTCCCGCCTTCGGCACTTTGCTGCGTGTCATCCCCTCTCTCTTCGCCCCCTTTCCTGTCTATCTTCACCTATCCTATCAAATAAAGGCATAAAAGCCCAAAAATATAACTTTAAAAAAGCTGGGATGAAAGGCCTCTCATCATAGAGAGGTCAGAAATGTGAGGAACTGAACAAATCTGTATGTATAAAAAGAGTATTTATATTGACCTTTCAAGACACAGTAACAAAGTGCTTAACAATAAAAACATAACACTTAAAAAAGAGAGAATAAAATAAACTAAAAGCTTTAAAAAGTAATCATAAAACACAAAGAATACACAAAAATGTTATAAAGCATAAATAAAATGATTGAAAAGCCATTCTTAAACAGTTGTTTTTTTAAAGCGATCTACAAGATGAGACAGTTTGTAGCCATGATCTCTTCAGACAGGGCAGTCCAAAGTCAAGGAGACTTGGTTACTTTATATTCATATAAGAATATTTTCGCTTTACCTTGCCATCAGACAGCCTTTTCTGATGTATAACCGCTGCTATGAAAGTCAAATATATGCTGATATATGCTATATATGCCCTCTTAAAACCACCACAGTCCTTAAGCAAAAATAGTTATTTCACCTCACAGAACACAGGAGTTAGTCATTTCTACTGTCTCGATCAATTAGTTTGTTTTTTTGTTATTGTGTTACTTTTGTTTTAAAGGGTTTTCGGCTTCACCAAAGTCACACAATAGCACAAACAGATTGAGGCAGCAGTAGACCAGCAAACAGAACACAGGAATGTTCTGTGAGATAAAATAACTGTTTATGATAGGAAGTCTGGTGACTTTGAAGAGATTAATATTTGGCTTAAATATAACAATGGTTTCCTGTTGGAAAAGGCTATCTGACAGCAAGATAAAATGGTGAAAATATTCTAAACATAGTGTACACTTGTACTGATACTGATTTTCTTTAGGTGGGTCTTTTTTTTAGGTGCCTAAAATATGTTTTGTTGGTGACCCTTTTTTGGATTTAACCTGTAACCCAACAAAATAATGTAGTATGAAATGCTCCTTGGCCTTGGAAGGAGGGTTCAGAAGACATTTCATGATCCAACAAGCACATCTGAAGTTTACCTCCACCTTAAGTTGCATTTTACTCTTGTCCCTTCTCTTTGAACGCTTACCTAACTCAACAGTGAAAGAACAGATCAAATCCTAGTTGGTCAGTGTTCAAGTCAGTTCTCTAAAAACTGATTAAAGCAAGAGTAGGTGGAGTAAAGGTTTAAACAATGTCATGTAGTTTGTTTATATCTGTCTGCCTCTCATGCTCCTGCCTTCCCTTTGTCTTGTATCCTATTGTCACCCTGCAGAGCGGCACGGGAATAGGAACTAAGGGCCTTGTGGTTCTTAGCAACTGTTACCATGGTTCCTGTCTGCCCTGCCTAGATCTTTCACTGGACACTGTGTTCATGTTTGAGGGACTGACTTGGCTTCCTGTCAGTTCATTTCTTCCTGTAATAGCAGACAGGCACTTCCTGCAGACCAAAGTCAGAAAAAAAGAGATGAAAGGGATATGAGAGATTTCTGCCTTTATTGAGGTCTTGTTCTGCATCTAAAATCACATACTACGCAGTGCACTGCATATCTATGTGTACTGTTATTCAACTTACTTTTGTGTAAATAAACAGTAGTATGTAGGCCTATCTTTTAATTTTTTTGTATCTTTGAAAACCTCCTTTTTGCTTGGACTTAAAATTAAAAAATATTTTATGCCAAGCTCAGTAAAACCTTGCTTACATTTAAGTTGAAGTGTTATTGATGTTATGTCAGAGCAGCCTTGGTCGGTGTCCACCATGGTCTGTTATGTTGTTGTCACCACTGTATGGCATTATACAAATATTTATGCTGGTGTAGTGTCCAATACTTGCATACTATATTATAGTATTGTAATACTTCCCTGGAAAAAGCATGCACCTCGTGGTTTCAGACATACTTAAGAGATCTCACATACTGTTTTAGTGTACTAAATAGTAGAGGTGCACAGGTGCACGCATCATTTTTTCCATGTGTCTCTCTCTGTTTTTAATTTTTTTTTCCATTTCTAACTAAAATAAGTTTAAAATAAACTTGAAATATTATGTTTTGCACAATCATATTGCATTTTCAGATAGGAGATCACTTTATTTATGCTTTCCCCAAATAACAGATTTGGATTCTGTTGTACTAAATAGCATGTAAGTTTGGAATTTCAGACACAGCCAAGGTCTACAGCTGGCACAGATGGAGGACAGTGTAATTTAGTGAATTTATCATGTAAGGAATACATGATACTTTTGAAGAGTTTGACATTTTGGGAAATGTCCTGTTGAAAGGTAGATGAGGAGACTGGATACCACTGCCTTGTCTGTGTATTGACTCAAGCCATAGCCAGCAGCCAATTGGCTTAGCCTAGCATAAAGACAGCAAGGAAACAGCCACTCAAGCTCTGTCCAAAGGTACAAAAGTTAACCTCTAAAGCTCACTAAACATGGGGAAGAATGCAAATGAACATATCTTTCAAAACATCAACCAGGAAAATTTTAAAGCACATTCATTCAGACAGCAAGGCTGACACTGGGAAATATGTAGACTTCTGTCATCATCAAAATCACTTTGTACAAATTATGATCATATGCCGTTCTTGCATCACAGACTTAATTGTGTTAAAGTTTTGTTTATCAAGTTTGTCGTCTCTCTCCAGGGGCCTTTATTCACCAGACTGGTGGAGGCCACCAGACAGAAGTACTGTGGCGAACCACTGGCTGTGACTGGGGAGCATGAGTCATGACCTCAGTGGTGCTGGTTGACACTGGTGGGACAGTGGTGGAGTATGTCACAGCAGAGGAGGACCCTCAGCAGGTGGGTTTGGACACAGAGACAGTCTTTTGTCTTCTCTTGTTTCTGTCTTAGATTTTTTTTGACCATGTTGCTCTCTTCCCTCCCTCGGTCCCCTTGCCTTGCAGGAGGGAGAGTGTGATGTGGACCTGGAGCTTGAAGGAGAGGTAGAAGGCGAGTGTGAAGCTGAGGAGACCTATGAAGAAGTTCAGGACAGAGAAGAGGTTGAGAATTACCCAGCAGTCATAGTGGAGGAGGTACCTAGCGCCTGTCTGGCAGGGGAGCAAGGTTACTCAGCCCAGGTGGTGGTGTATGAGAACGAGGCCTACCTTATGCAGGAGGTGGGAGATGAGCAAGAGGTGGAGACAGAAGAGGAGGCAGGTGAGACTTGAATATTGCTCTATTTATCAGAAATTTGATTCAGTGGTATTCCCTTTGACACTGTAGATTAGTGTAGGGGGTCTAATTGCAGAAAAATGTTCTAACTGCTTGTCCTATTTTGACTTAAGTTTAGGAAAAATCCCACCTTTGTATTACAAAAGCAATTCCTAAACTCATGGGTGTGTCCTATTTCAGACCTTGTATCTTGTCCTAAGAAATCTTAGCTAGAACAGAAAACTTGATTCCTCAATCAGCACTTGTCCTGTCATGCCTGTATCTGTGTTCAGAATATACACAAGACTGCCCTTAACCATGACAACAGCTGTCTCACTTCACTTGTCACTGCCTAGCTAGCTTGCTAATATGGATAAGAAAAGACAGTCGGTCAGTTTTGGCTTTGATGTGTTGTGGCCTTAATGGTATCCATGGAGGAGACCTTTCTGAAAAGTTTTTTTTTCCAATGAATTGCCCCAGGATAAAGGTTTGAAGATGTGAAGCTTTAAAGCGATATTCCACTTTCCCAGAATAAACCACTCAGTATGTACTCACCCCTATGCCGATGTGATGATGGGTGAAGATCTTCAGTTCACAAAACAATCCTGGAGTTTTAGGAGAAACAG